>OOFE01002761.1:2292-13324 GCA_900323365.1 Monocentris japonica | reverse complement strand
AAGCGACTTACAGTAAGTGCATTCAACATAGGTAGGCAAAAAACTACTAGTCACCAGAAATTATGAGTGCATTTCCTTCCTAAAACAAGCATCTAAGAGCATAACCAGTGCTAAGGTAAAAGTGCAGTAAGTTAGCTACCTACTTTTTATTTAAACAAATGACAAATAAGTGAAGCAAAATAAAGAGCTAAGACAAATAAGTGAAGCATATAAGCAAATGCTAAGACAAGTGAAACAAATAAGCAGGTGCTAAGAGGAAGGGTCAGGGTAGTGTTTCTTGAAGAGGTGGGTTTTCAGCCTGCGGCGAAACATGGGCAGAGATTCTGCTGTCCTGACATCAGTGGGCAGTTCATTCCACCACTGTGGGGCCAGGACAGAGAAGAGTCGTGACCGTGTAGATCGGCCGCAGGGGCCTCTGAGCGACGGGGCAACCAGTCGCATCGAGGCAGCAGAGCGGAGTGGTCGGGCGGGGCTTGACCATAGCCTGGAGGTAAGAGGGGGCTGTTCCTTTCACTGCCCTATAGGCTAGCACCAGGGTGCTATACCGCGTGCCAAACTAAAAACCAAAGGCGACTGTGCTTTTGCTGTTCTGGCACCCAGACTCTGGAACAATCTCCCCCTTCCCATCGGATCAGCGGAGTCTGTTGATTGCTTTAAAAAAGTTAAAAACCCACTTATTTAGGATGGCCTTTCTTTAATTTCATGGTATGCTCTGGACGGTGGCTGATTGCTGAAAGCGTTCTGTGTTTGTATAACGGTTGTGTTTGTATGTACTTTTGAATGTATTTTCTTTGTATGTGCTCTGTGTCTGTGTTTTCCTTTTCTGTATCTTTGCTGATGTACAGCACTTTGTAACCTCTTTTAAAAAAGTGCTATATAAATAAAGTTTTACTTATTTTTACTTACTTACCTTATGGGTCTGCTTAGGGGAAAGCGCTAGCATGGGCGTCAGCGGTATGGGAGAGTCCAGCCTTGGCTAGTCGCACCTATACTAGTTTTATCTCTGAAATGAAGAGGATTTTTGACCATCCGGTTTGGGGAAGAGACACAGCTTTACGCCTCCTATCTCTCCGTCAGGGCTCCTGCAGCGTAGCGGAGTTATCATTGGAGTTCAGGATAGCAGCAGCTGAGTCAGGGTGGAATGATAAGGCGCTTCGGGGGGTGTTCAATAGCTGGCCTAACCCGCTTCGGAGGGTGTTCACTAGCGGATGAGTTGGCGGTTAGGGACAAGACTGGGAATTTTGAGGAATTAGTTCCCCTCGCCATCAGGTTAGATAACCGGCTCCGCGAGAGACATAGGGAAAGAGCTCGCTGCCCTCACTCTCAGTCCTCCTCACATTTTTCTCCCTCACCATCCCCTAGACCAGCCCTGTGTCCATCTCCCAGCTCCCTTAGCCTTCCTGGGGTTCCTGAAGAGGAACCTATGCAACTGGCCCAGACTCACCTTTCCCCCGCGGAACGCCGCTGTAGGATGGACTCTGGGGCTTGCATCTACTGCGGTCAGGCGGGTCATCGCCTTGCTACCTGCCCTCTTCGGCCAAAAGAGGAGGCTTGCCAGTGACTGGGGGGGGGGACCCCTCTTCCTCAGCCCCGCATGTTGCTTGATGCCACCCTAGTGCTGGACCAGACCATTCCCTTATCTGCTCTCGTGGACTCCGGTGTGGAGGAGAATTTTTGGATGCCCACTTCACTGCCCAGGCTGGCATAGCGGTGGAACTGCACACCGTTCCCCTTGACGCCAACGCTTTGGATGGCAGACTCCTCACCCGGGTCACCCACGACACCAAACCCCTGAATCTGGTTCTATCCGGCAATCATCATGAGTCCAGTGCCATGTCATTCCTTCTCCTCAAGCTCTGCTTATTCTCAGTCAACCCTGGCTTAAGCTGCATAATCCCCATTTCGATTGGGTCTCCGGCAGAGTAGTGAGTTGGAGCTCCTTTTGCCACTCCTTCTGTTTGCAGTCCGCCCCGTCAGAGGCCGCTGTTCCCCCGCCTGTTCCTGAGCCTCCAGACCTCACTACCATTCCCGCCTGTTATGATATTGATGAGGTTTTTAGTAAGCATTGCGCCCTCACTCTGCCCCCGCATCGTCCCTACAACTGCGCCATTGACCTGCTCCCTGGAGCCCCCCTGCCTTCCGGCTGTCTCTACAACCTGCCCTGCCCTGAATGGGAAGCCATGGAAAAATACATTCACGACTCATTAGCCGCTGGACTCATCAGACCATCCTCCTCCCCGGTTGGTGCAGGCTTCTTCTTTATAGACAAGAAAGACAAGACTCTTCGCCCCTGCATCAACTTCCGTGGTCTCAACCCTCACTGTCAAAAACAAGTACCCACTCCCTCTCATCAGTTCCGCGTTCGAGCCACTCCATGGTGCCACCATATTCTCTAAACTGGATCTCTGCAACGCATATCATCTGGTTCGCATCCGGGAGGGAGACGAGTGGAAGATGGCATTCAACACCCCCCTTCGACACTTTGAGTACCTGGTTGTGCCTTTCAGTCTTACTAACGGTCTTACTAACGTTCCTGCTGTTTTCCACGCTCTGGTGAATGATGTTCTCCGGGACTTCCTCAACCGCTCTGTGTTTGTCTACCTCGACGACATCCTGATCTTCTCTTGGACCCAGGAGGAACACGTCCAGCATGTCAGGCAGGTGCTTCAGAGACTGTTGGAAAACAAACTGTTTGTCAAGGCCGAGAAGTGTGAATTCCATGTCAACTCAAGTCAGTCAAGTCAAGTCAAGAACTTTATTTGTCACATACGCATACAGGATGTGCAGTGAAATGAAAAATGGCAATGCTTACGGGATTGTGCAAAAAACAATAACTCTGTGGGATTCTTGGGCTACATTATCGAGAGTAGGCAGGCGAGGACAGATCCTGACAAGACCCGGGCAGTGGCCGAAATCTTGGAAACAGTTGCAGCAGTTCCTTGGATTCGCCAATTTCTACCAGTGTTTCATCTGGGACTACAGCCGTGTCACCGTGCCACTCACCCAGCTAACCTCGCCTGCATCACCCTTTTCCTGGAGCCCCCAAGCTGATGCAGCCTTTGAGGAGTTGAAGAGATGCTTCACCTCCGCAACCATCCTGGTCCAATCCGATCCCACGCTCCAGTTCATCTTGGAGGTGGATGCCTTGGACACAGGAGTAGGAGCAGTCCTCTTCCAGCACTCTTCCTCTGACCAGAAGCTGCATGCCTGCGCCTTTTTCTCCCGTTGTCTGTCACCAGCCGAGCATAATTACGACATGGGAAACCATGAGTTGCTGGCAGTCAAATTGGCCCTGGAGGAGTGGAGACACTGGCTTGAGGGTGCTGAACTGCCGTTTGTGGTTTGGACGGATCTCAAAAACCTTGCATACATCCAGACCGTCAAGCGTCTCAACTCACGGCAAGCCCGCTGGGATTTATTCTTCGGCAGGCTCAATTTTACCCTCACTTACCGCCCTGGCTCCAGAAAGATTAAACCTGATGCTCTCTCTCTCCAGTTTGTCCCTGAACAAGGTACAGCCAGTCCAGACCCCATCCTCCCTCCGTCCTGTGTGGTGGCTGCGGTAACCTGGGAGATCGAGTCCCTGGTGAAGGATGTGCAACAACTCCAACCCGACCCAGGTAACAGCCCACCTAACCATCTCTTTGTGCCTGACTCTGTCCGCTCCCAGGTCCTCCAGTGGGCTTACACCTCCCGCTTCGCCTGTCATCCCAGGATCGCCCGCACCTTGGACCTCCTCAAACGGCACTTTTGGTGGCCGTTCATAGATGCCGACACCCGTGCTTTTGTTTGTGCCTGTTCGGTATGCGCCCGGGGCAAGTCTTCCCACCAACCCCCCACCGGCTTGCTTCATCCCCTGCCGGTCCCTGGCCGCCCCTGGTCCCACATTGTGCTGGACTTCGTTACAGCACTCCCTCCATCCGAATGTAACACCATCATACTCACCATCGTTGACAGGTTCTCCAAGACAATGCATTTTGTGTGCATTTCTCTCCTCCATTGCATACGTGCTGTGCCAATAGCTGGGGCACGATGACACCATTAGATTCAGTGGGCCAAGCAAATCCTGGGAGATTGCCAGGAGACAGGAAACAATGGTGTATAAGAAAGGGAGTAAAATCAAGGAGGAAAGCAGTAGGGTGAGTTTAGAGGTAAGCTCCACCAAAGGTGGGGTTAATGAAGTGTATAAATGTGAAGGCTTTATGATTCAGCCTCAGTTGCTCCATGGACCAGCTCGGTTTATTTGTACTTGGTTGATTACTACAGTAAACCTAAATCATATCAAACTCTACTGGATTTGTCTGAATTATTTACGTAGTGTTGAACTGATGTAGTGGACAAGTAACAACATAGAGAAAGAAGTGTGAATGGGGACCTGAGGACTTCTGGCCCAGCTGAAGCTTTTCTCCTACACCCGCTCCCAGCTACGGAACCATGACAGAAGGTGTGGCTTTCTTCCAAGGATCTCCCACTTAAGACACTTCCCGCAAGCTCATACCCTGCTGTCATCAACCCATCTGTTGTTCGTCTCAAGCTCCCTTCTTCCATGCGCCTCCATCCCACTTTCCATGTCTCCCTCCTGAAACCAGTCTCCACCAGCCTCCTGTTCCCTCCACCTGCTGCGCCTCCCCCACCTCGCATGATTGATGACCACCCAGCCTACACCGTCCAGTGGATGAGGCCGAGGCTACCAGTAATTGGTGGATTGGGAGGGATACGTCCCAGAGGAGCGTTGCTGGGTCTCGCGTCGGCTCATTTTAGATGCCTCCCTCATCTGGGACTTCCATCGGGAAAATGCAGACAAGCCTGGTGGCTCGCCAAGAGTCTCCCATTGGGGGGGGGTACTGTCACGGCTGTGCCCCTGTCTCCTCTTGTGTTCCTGTGTTTTCCCATTCCTCCTGTGTTCCATGTCCCGGGTTTTGTCTCTCTCTGTGTTTGTACGTGTGTGTGTAGGCGTGTGTTTGTATCCCTGTCCTGCCGCCTACCTGGATCCCACACACCTGCCTGCAATCAGCTCAGCTCTTCTGTCTACACACCTGGCTTCCATCATCTCATCAACTCTCCTGCATATATACCCCAGCTTTCCTCCCACTCATTGCCAGATTGTTGCTTCTGCTTAGTGGTAGCTACTCTCCAGCCTCACCTCACTATATATCGCCTATGCTTGTTTTCTTGTGCTTGTTACCTTTAACTCCTGCCTTGTCTCCAGTGCTCTAGGATCCCAGCCAGTGCCCACTACCCACTCATCCCCGCTCCCTCTGCCAACCACACTGCCTAGCCATCCCCATTCCTCCTGCCATCTCCAGCCATCCCCACTACAACCCATCTGCGGTGTACCCCCTACAATAAATCAGTTAACCTTCATCTGCCTCCAATTCTGTTTTCCGCTCTTGGTCCGCTAGCAAGCTACCCCATAACAGTTTGGTCGTTCGTAGATGTTTCTATCTGCCACCCTGCAAGATGGGGGAAAGTCTGTATTTGATATGCCAAATCAAAATAAAATAAAGATGTGATTTTTGTTAAGAAATGTTTGGATTATTACAGAAACAGAGGTTATAACCCGAACAGATATATAGATATAGATTGAGGTAAAGAGGTGGGTAAATATAGGTAGTATGTATAGTTATGATAAAAGTCATGCTAAAAAATAATGAACATTTATAAATATGGTGTACGGTTAGGTATAAGATAAGGTATATAAAATTTAGTTCCCAAATTTTACCTCTTTTGTCATTTTTATATTGTTTTGACTCCTTAAACTTTACTATTATCAGTGTACGCCAGTCTTTACATTACTCCCGCCGGTCTTTTTGCATCCACTTTGAGCAGTATGGTATTTTATGGTATTACTATGTTTGTACAATATTATCCTATAGAGACTTCCAATTTTGCTGTGATCTTTATAGTATCCTAATAATTGTTATATGATCTAGCTACTCTATTTGCACCTAAATTATAAATTGAACAAAGGTGTTCCCTTGAATACTAATAATTTATTGAATCAGGCTATAGATCAAACACTTTTTGTGCCATATGATTGTGGTGATGTTTTCAAAGTTCCTATTAGGGTTTGACCAACGGGCGTTTTTGACAGCTGATAAAGATATTTTTGTATTGAAGTTGCTCATTTATCTTTAAACTCCAACCCTACTTCCTGTTGCTTTCTTGTTTAATGTGTTCTATATTGTCTTTATATTCCCCTCCAGCTGCGGCTGCAACGACCCAATTTCCCTATGGGAAGTTTAATCTAATCTCAATATTAATTTTCACATTGGTACTTTGTATTACTAATAAGGGTTTTATTTTGAAAATACTGACAGGAAGTCGTGTTTATCATTTATCTGGCTGACTTGACACTAATATCTGGACTAGTAAAGAGCGCGCAGGTAATGTGCAACTTCTTGTCCAAAGTCCAAATTTCAGCCGTCACTATTTAATTTTCTCCCAGGGAACATGGAGGATAAAAAGATCCTCTGCATCGGTTTGGTGTGTCTGGATATTATCAATGTGGTGGACAAATACCCGGAAGAGGACACTGACAGCAGGTTTGAACTGTCCACATTTAATTGCTGAAGTCGAATCCAATGTTGTATTCAAGGCCAGCGACTGAATCGTTGCTCGGCACGTCGGCATGATTCCTGAACCTCCTGCTAAATCACAAAGTGTGAATAGCATGATCGCCTAATAAAGGCATCCAGCAGCACCTGGTACTATCTGCACTAGGTCGTCTGAAACACCAGCAACGTTTACTGGGCACTACAGCTATAAGCAGGCAGTGGTTTGTTATAATGTTGCTTTGTTTCATGCTGTCTTCATGTGCTCTTCGTAAGCCCGTAAATACGAATAGGCGACGAACAGACGGGTACTCGACATCGCGAGAGGCATCGCTGAATTTCACGAGCTCTGCCTGGGCGGAGCGGCGATCTGGTGAAATTGCCGTACTGGTGCACGACACACGAGCACGCAGGCTCGCGGCGAGTTTCACATGAGTCGAAACATATTCAACTTCTGAAAGGTCGTTGCATGGTCCAGCCAATTGGTGGAGGTTATCTTGATCGACCAATGAGATTTCACTTTGTTGTATTTGTGAAAAAGCGTCACATCAGCAGGGATGAGCCTTTTTATGGTCGATGGGAGGATCGTTGCTGTCTGCAATACTTTTTTTGAATTGTGTGATGTGTTAGCTACAAAATTCCGGCATATAAACTAAAAAAAGTTTTTCTTAAAAAGCGGCGTTATAATCCACTTTTATAATAAAGGTAGAACAATTTCTTCTTTTTCCTTAACAGAACATATAAATGGTTCAATGATACAATACATAATATACAATCTGTATCTACCAAGGAGTGTAGGCCTGTGTAATATTTTTTAGCTAATTAGAATGACCTTGGCATAGTGGGGTTATCCCTCTTTCAGACTTAATGCACAAACAAATAAAATTAATGAGTGAACTGCAAATATTGGCTGCTTATTCACCTACCGTCTGTTCGTCCCAGTACTGGTTCAGTTTTGTAAATTTGTAATTGAAAACCCAATTTGACATAATGGGTTATTGTGTGTAGATTGTTGACAAAAATTATGTTCAATCAATTTTGAATTGGCAACAACACTACAAAATACAGAAAAAATGAGAGGCCTACTTCCTGAACACACTATACAAGATGGACCCTGTAATAAAAGTCGTTTTTGAGTGGCTGTTGCTTTATTTTAAAAATCATGCATCACAGAGCTACAGAATGGAAGAGGAGAAAATGTGCATTAGGCATATTGATGTTTTAATTCATTTATTTAAAATAAGAATGTGTGATAACTAAAAGTTCAATAAAGGAATTCAAATGGAAACCCACAACAATACTAAGTATGTAGCCTATAGGGTTGTAGCCTATAGGCGTGTCACGTCTGTCAATGCTGCCATTTTGACACAGAAAAGGAGAGAGAGGTCCGGACCGGAGAACGCACATCAAGTTAGTCACCGGCAGCAAATCAACTTGAACAATTTATAAAATCGCAACATCCTGGAGGGACTGACTATTGATCCTGATAACAGTAATTTAGGTTTCACTCTCACCACTTCCCATATACAGTATAGACAGTTGTACAGTTCAACACAAAATCAAAATCAACTAAAAAGTTCCCACATGCGACTAAATCATACCAAACTGATTTCTGTGTCCTAATGTGTCTGCCCTCACATTTTCTGACTTCCCCTGTCCCGTTTACCACTTTGCTGGATTGTCCATGTCAACCCCACTTGCAATTGCGATATTTCCGACAGCACTTGAAAGCACCAATTCAATGACTACATGCTTCTACACGCGTCCTAGGTGTTTATCCCAGCGTTGGCAGCGAGGCGGGAACGCGTCCAACTCGTGCACGGTGCTGTCGCTCCTCGGTGCTCCGTGCGCATTCATGGGGTCCCTTGCTGCTGGGCCCGTGGCAGAGTGAGTATCTGACTACACTTACAGTAATTCACGCTACAGCACGCGTTGATGAATGTCTGCACAGTCTAATGAAACACCTCTAGAACATTCCTGTGTCGGACTGTAGGGCGCGTTACTCAGTAGTGACCTTTCTGGTGTTTTTTATTCCTGTCCTATCACTATACCCATTTCATACTGCATACACATCGGTATTTTTATAATGCTATTTTATATATACATACACCATATATTATATATTTTGACATGTGTCATACTGTAAATATTCTCCACTCATTTTTTCTGTGCATTAAGTCCTACTGCTGTTATTTTGCACACCCCAATAATGATGTAATCCATATTTTCTCCCATACTTCTCATTCATACATTAACACATTATTAACTATTATAACACATTATTAACCATTTAGTGTTGAAGTTGTCAGTTGTGTATGTTTATAAAAGCACAATCTAATATATATTCTTGTTAATATTCTATTTGTTTTGTTTATATCCTGTATCCTATTACCAATGGGAATCATTCAAGTTTCATCTAATCTTAATAATATTCCTACAGGTCTGAGGAACTCAGCAGTGAGTGTATAGTAGCTTGTCATACTGTATGTATTTTATGGTATCACTATATTCTTATAATATTATCCTATAGGGACTTCATGTTTTGCTGTGATCTTTATAGTATCCTAATAATTATTATATGATCTAGCTACTCTATTTGCACCTAAATTATAAAAAGGTGTTCCCTTGAATACTAATAATTTATTGAATCAGGCTATAGATCAAACACTATACTTTATTTAATGGTGTGTTCTTTTTGTGCCATATGATTGTGATGATGTTCACTTGTGTTTTTAGACTTTGTTCAGACTGATGTAGGTATGATGGATGAATCTCCTCGTCATTGTCTCAACTCTTTTCAAAGTTCCTATTAGGGTTTGACCAACAAGCGTTTTTGACAGCTGATGAAGATATTTTTGTATTGAAGTTGCTCATTTATCTTTAAACTCCAACCCTACTTCCTGTTGCTTTGTCTCTCATACATCTGTTTTTCTCTTTTTCTTTCTTGAGACTATTTTTCTCTCCTCACTGACTCTCAATTTAAATTCAAAGAAGCTTTATTGGCATGGTTATCACAAAATTAAAAACACTGCAATATATAATGATATCAACACAATAGAGAGAAATGATGAGGCTACTGATTGTTGAGTTGATTAAATGATTATTGATGAAAAACAATATTTTTACAATATTTTCTATTTGCTCAAAACAATTTTTTTAGTGTTACTTTCTCTCACTTTATTTCTCTTACGGTCTCTTTTTCTCCCTCCAAAGTATTTAAATCATTTTCTTTTTTCTTAATTGACATCAGGACTCTTCAGATGACCTTGGTGATGAATTGTTTTCTTTTTGCTTTTATTTTTGAAACCACAGGAAACTGAAATCTGTGACACTACCTGGTTACAAGGTTTCCACTGTTTGGGGTTGAGACAATCTCAGTTAATAGGTTGAAATGCCAATAAAAATGTCCTCCTTTGTTACATATTAACAATTAGTCCCACCCACAGATTGTGACTGGCTGAGAATCATTCCATGGAGCGTCCACTTTCAGACCTGATCACTGAAGTATCAATGGTCGGACTGCATTCAAGATCAAACTGGACCGATGATAAATTCAAGGCACTGTCAGGATTATCTTTGCTGTGTCTAGAGCATCACCCTCTGGCCAAAGGAGGAAGCACAGCAAAGTATGAGAAAGTTTATAACGATAGCCAGTGGTGTCAAGCTAATCAGCTAACCAACTTCCTAGCAAGCACGTTGCCACTCCACAACAGTGGAAATAACTCTTCCCCACAGCCATGCAGGATGTTTGTGTGATATATTGCAGGTTGATTAGCCCAAATAAGGGATTCTGGTTAAAACTGCAAAGCCACATCCTTACTGTTTGAACAGTGTCCATATCCAGTCAGTGGCCCCTCTGGTCTTTCGAACCTTCATTGGTGAATGTGTGAACAGGAACTCAACTTTGACATCAGCAGAAAATAAAACCTGTTCAGATTCAATCTAAATTGCAGCTTTCTCTTATTCTCTACTTCTCTGTTGGTATCTATCTGTCTTTGTCCACCTCACTTTCTCTCTGGCTTCTTCAGTCCCTCTGTCATTATGACCTTCTGTTTCTCTTTCTCCTGGCCTCTAGCTCTCTAATTGCTCTGTTTCTCTGTAGCTTTGCTCTCGCTGACTTTCAGAGGTACCACATCGATGTCTCTCTCTTGTCTGAGTATGCTCAGTGTTCCTTCCCAGCCTCTGTGGTCATCAGCAACCTCACCACGGGCAGCCGCACTATTTTACACATGAACAGGTTTGTGTGTGTTGAAGTACCAGACATTACCTACCCGTTCACTCGCTATAAGTCACTCTGGATTCGAGTGTCAGTTGAATGCCTCAAATGGAAATTGTTTATGTTTCAACTTTTGAATTGATTCAACAATTCACCCTCATTACAGTTTTGTTGCTGATGTTGCAGACCCCATGTTGGCCTCTATGTGGAGCCACACTGACTAACAGCCTCAGTCTCTTTCCAGGGACTCTCACTCTTCATG
>OOFE01002757.1:14729-29369 GCA_900323365.1 Monocentris japonica | reverse complement strand
CAAGGTGCAATTTCATTATCTCTCTCTCTCTCTCTCTCTCTCTCTCTCTCTCTCTCTCTCTCTCTCTCTCTCTCTCTCCCCACCTATATCGTCAGATTACTCAGGAAGCTGGAGAGTTCATGATCACCTTCCCTTATGGCTACCACGCTGGCTTCAATCATGGCTTCAACTGTGCTGAGTCCACCAACTTTGCCAGTGTGCGCTGGATAGACTATGGCAAGGTGGCCACGCAGGTAACATCTAGCTAGGATCAGCAGGTGCTACCTCAAATCACAAATATTTAGAGTAGTAGAACAAGAAGTGACACCCTCTTGGTTTCAGTAGGATTAATTTAAGGTAAAATCACATGTCTCTGTGTATGCGACAGAACAGAATTGATCTCGACCTCAAACCTAACTTTAGGCTTACAAGTGAACACAGATGTGTGCATTCTTGTACATCCAGTAGGGCCACTCTGTGTTTACTAAAGCAGAAATAATTTTTGCCTCTCTCCTTCCTGTAGTGCACATGCAGTAGGGACATGGTAAAGATCTCCATGGAACCCTTTGTGAAGCGTTTTCAGCCTGATCGCTATGCTAACTGGATGCTGGGCAAAGACTCTGCGGCCATTGACCACACCCATGCCACTCCCAGTACAACACCTGAGCTGCAGAGCTGGTTGCAGAGGCGCCGGAAGAGCAAACCTGTTAATAAAGGGTACTGGATTCATACCTTGTTTTATTCATACAATGTTTGTCTGTGTTACACTGTTTATTTATAATAATAATAATAACTTTATTTATATAGCACCTTTCAAGCACAGGGCACAAAGTGCTTTACAGTGAGTAAAACCAAAAAATAGACACATTAAAATAACAAGAGATAATAATATAAAGGATAATGTATAATAACCGGTCGAGGACAAATTAAATAAATAGAAATAATTCAATAAATGAAGTAAAATAAGATAAATAATAGTAATAATAAAAGCAAAACACAATCCAGCAATAAGACATAACCCAGTTAAAACAAGTATTCGATCAAAACATTTCCAAAAGCAATCCTAATAAAGTAAGTCTTTAAGATGACTTGAAAGAGGAGACAGACTCTGCAGTTTTTAATGGAAGGCTGTTCCAGAGTCTCGGAGCCTTGGTTGAGAAGGCTCAGTCCCTCTTAGTCTTCAACCTACACAGTATTACTAATAGTATGTGAAGATTATAATACAGTTAACATACGCACACGCTAAGTAAACCTAGGGTGTGAATTTCATGGCAGCTTCATCCCTTATAGCCATTGTTGCTTTTGGGCCTTAGTGGTTGCCATACCTTTCCCCCACCTCTAAATTAATTTAATATTGATTTTGTCCTAAGAGATTCAGGGAATATCAACATTGACATTGCAAATATCAAAAAAATGCTTCTGCATAGCTTATCACAGCACAGTGAGAGAGCCATAGCCAACTGTGGCATTAAGCAGTACTCTGCCGCCTGCTGGACCTATTGTCTATTTATCTGTACATAATCATTCGTTCCAGTACCCTTGGTAATCAATACAATTAGGAAAATGTATATCAGAACATTTTATTCGGAGAGAATTAAAATTTCCTATGTACTATGTGGAGATGCATCATATAATGATGGTTCGGGTCTTACAATTGATTTATATCAAAAAAGACCTTGGTGCCCATGCTGGTGGCCTTGGAGCATTGGCTGGAAACCTATTGTATCTGGCCTGAATATGTGGCCAAATTACCTTGTCTCCAAAGTCACAAAAGTCCTGACTTGTCTAAACCGCTTTTCAGTTTTAATCAGGGCTTGAGTTTGAATCCTCTTTGATCTCACTCCCTCCTTACTTCCAGTAGCACCCACTCCCGTATGCGCTCCAAGCGCCTCAGAACCACAGAGGAGCCTGTTGCCCTAGAAGGCAGCTCAGTCCTCAGCACCAGCAGGAGGAGAGGCCTGGGTGGTCCGCTTGGACCCAAGGTGCGACGATCTGTAGGACATACAACCTGCAGGATGGAAGAGGAGGACGAAGTGAAGGGGAAGGAACAGGAAGAAAGGGAAGCTGAGTCAAAGCACAACCACAATCTGAACTCTCTCCAGCTCCCTGGTAAGAGACTGACTGGAGGTGCCAGACGGTATTGTTTGGAGGTACTGTTTGTGTGTGTATGAGAGAGAGAGAATGCATGCATGTGCGCATGATTGCATGGGTGATTTTCTGTTTTTAGTGTCTTGTGCACATGTTTGAGTCTGTGTGTTTTTCTGTATTTTGGAATGCTTTTTCAACTGAATTTTTGTACTCCCTATGTTACACATTTTACTCATCCCTCTGTCCATAACAGGTCCTTGCAGACAGATGTGTGTAGTCAAGGTGAACCGTGTTGAGAGTGACACTTTGAACTTTTCCAATATGGAGTCATCCCAGAACTCTTACTCCAACTCTTCTCCCTCCCCTGCTTCACCAGTTAACAAAGACACAGTGGCAGAGACACTCACTCATACTGACCCTCAAGACCTCTCGGGGTCAGTGGTCAAGGGCTTGACTCCTGAAGGACTCCAACATAGGTTGGAGGCTACCCAGGCATATGCTGGAATTGAAGTGTCAAGGCCTTACACTCCTGAACCACAAGACCTCTCAATGCCTCAGGACTGCTCTATGGGCGTCACACCTCTGGAGGCCAACAAAATGGGCTCATCTTCCCCCACAACAGGCACTTCTGTTATGAGTGAAGTGGGCTTGTGTCCTCCTGACTCTGAAGCCCAGACATCCAGTTCTTCATGTAGAGAAGAAGCTTTAAGCTTAACACCAAACACTGACAGCAACATGAACATAGGTACTGAGATTCACACTAACAACATTGCTAAAGTAGAGAAAATGGACTCAGCTGGCCCAGAACATATCAATCAACACTCCACCACAGAAGCACTTTATGATCTCAACACTGAGCCAGTAGAGGGGGATAGTTACACATCTAGTAGTGCTTTTTCCTCTGCAGGACACCAGTGTAGCTTAGAAAACAGCAGCACTGAGGAAAACCTTTTCCCTCCTCTGTTACAGAGGAGTGGAGTGGATATGCCACTCCTCACCCCTGAGCAGGCAGGAGAAAAGGTTGGAATCTGTCCCTTGCCACCCGTCCTGACCCAAGAGATGCCCTCACTCACCATCGCTGATGAGAGGCTAACTGAAGTCCTGCCATCCAGATCACACCCTGACCAGCTGGCACCTGTGCTTCAGCGGGAGACACCGACTGGCTCTCCGTCCTCACATGGAGCCAAACGGGAAGAGAGAGAAACTCAATGTGACCAGGAAGTGGCAGATATGTCTGATTTAGAAGCTAACACAGCTAATTTAACGAGCAATAACATGCACAAAATGGCTTCGGATGGGCTCCATGAAACACTAACAATGCCAGAAGTTGCAGTAGAAGAGGATCATACAAAGTCAAAAAGTCTTACCCCTACACAGAGCAATGCTACCACTAGCCAGCTAGTTCAGAACGCTACACTTCAAACAGAGCGACCCAACCTAGCAGAGTTAACAACTAAGGGAAACCCCAAGGACCCAAGAAACAATGCATTCAACCTCAGCACCGTGGGCTCTCTTTTGACTGGCACCTCAAGCCACAATCCCCCAGCCCCTTCCGTTCCATTATGCACTCAAAATGACAGTCATTCAGCACTACAGCTCCACCAAATGGAGGAGACCCGTCTTCACCACAACACATACTCCCCTTTTCATTGTAATTCCCAGAGCCCCTACATGGAGCCCAAACCCTTCTCTAGCAGCATCTGGAAAAACCTTAATTCCCAGAGTCCTGCAGTACTTATCCAGAGCCTCCACACAGAGCTCCCTTCTGACTTTACCCATGACCCCCTCCCTTACACCATGTGGACTGAACCACAGTGCAAAGAGGTCACAGACCTTGACGACTCAGAACAAGACCTCCGTGAGTCAGAGAACCAGGAGGAAGAGAGTGTGCCTCTCACCTGGGCCCAGCTGGAGCCCACCTCACTAGTTTCAGCCGGTGCCGTGGAGCCCCTGGGACTCTGTGTAAACTACGAGCTCCACAGAATGGAACCGGATGGGGCTGAAGACCTTGCAGTGTGCAGGGAGCTGGGGAGGGAGAGGGAGGCAGAAGGGAGTCTAGACCCAGACACTCCTGGTTCTCCTCTGGGGATGGGAGAAGGAGAACGGGAGGGGGAGTCTGACATAGAAGAAGGAGGGTCAGAAGAGGAAGCGCAGCAGAATAGTGCCAGAGGGGAGAGCAGTAGTGACTCATCAGATGAGGAGGAGGAAGAGGAGGAAAATGATACAAGTGACTATGAGTGTGGTGAATCAGGGCTTGAACCTGGTGAGGTTTGTGCTGTGAGTATTCCTTCACACACTCTCTGTTTTTCGCTCACACTCTAACACACATACAGACATAGTCTATGTGGTCTAATGCTCTCTAATGGTGTCACTCCATGCCAGTACCCTGCCCTGTCAGTGAAGAGGTCCAGTAAGAGCTGGCGTCACCCTCTGAGGAAACCTACTGCCAGGGCTGTGCCAACTGCTGTCAAACAACAGGCTGCCAGTGATGATGGTGGGCACATTCAACACACACGCACAGTCCCAGTTAAAAGATGTCGCCAAGCTTTAGCTTTCAAGGACTCCAACAAACACACACACACACACACACACACACACACACACACACAGATACTGCTAGCCTAGAGACATGCACCTTTCAATAAAAACCCATGGATATTTCCCATTGTGGTGTGGGAGTGGATGGCACCAGGCCAGAAACTATGATCCTCTGACTTCTGTTGGTTTTGTCAGAGTGGGAGTCGCTTCACTTTGAACAGTTTTTGTGTCCAAAAAATGTGACACTTACTTGTAATAGAGATTGTTGGCAAGAAAGTAAACCTAATCGAGAATGTAGCTGATGTTGCAATCTTAAAACCTTTTAATGAAATAATTTGTGTAATGCCAGGTAGCATTCTTGTTTCCCCAAATATAGCCTTTTTTAATGAGACCATTGAGCCATTCCACTCCCCCCCCCTCTTCATTTTTCACATTTTATTTCCCCCCCAAATGATTCTTCTGACGTCAATGCACACATAAACACACCAAACAGAGATTTAATTCTCTGGTCTACCACAGTGAAATGACCTGATAGATCCTCTATCTGTCTTCATGGTTGTAGCAGGGGGAGGGGCCCTCAATTAACAACTACTAATGTACATACACACACAGTCACACTCATCATCTCCATGGCTGTAGAGAAGGATGAATAATTCAGCAGTCATTTTAGTTGTTTATCCCTGAGTAAGAAATGACCATGAAATGACCATTCATGGCTGTGAGAAAACCTATTTTATGATTATAAGAGCTCTTAATCATTTGGTGCAATTTTATAAACACACCACTATTCATTCAAAATGGTGTTCAACTGGTTGGAGAAGTAGTCACCGCATTGGATTAAATCTGATTTAGCAGCAAGTCTATTAACACTGCTGAAGTGAGTAGCTAGAATGATGCATGCTGTGTTCTTGATATTCAGGTCACAGGCCTCAGAGTGAAAATAGGCTTAATTAACAAACAACCAGACTGAAGGCTTGCCTTCGGTACAGCATGGATCACCATCTGCATCATAGCACAAGAGGCACCAATATACACAAGTACACAAGTGTTTGAAGTTCTAAGAGAATTCCCTCTTCGTTTAGAGCCCCCTGAGGCAAGCCTGGCAGAGGAGGAGGAGCAGGAAGTGGAGGCGTGGGCTAAGCCCCTCCTCTTTCTGTGGCAGAGCAGGAAGAGCTTCTTCACGGCAGAGAGGGAGTACAATGCCAATGCAGCCACCATGCAGCCATATTGTGCTGTCTGCACACTCTTCATGCCCTACTATCAGGTAGAGGGGACTTGAACACACACACATATGACAAACACCATTGGGTGGATGCTTTTATCCAAATCTACACTTCCATGAGTGCATACATCTTTTTCAAGCATGGGTGACTCCAGTGGAAATACAGATAGAGTCTCGCTCAGACACACAAATACTTTAAAATATGACCATATCTGTCACCCTCATAGCATAAGATGGCACCAATTATCTGACTTACTGACCAAGACTCTGTGCTCCCACTGCAAAGAAGGAAGGGAAAAAGCCTAATCTTTTTCTATATCTCTCTTTCCTCACAGACTGAAGACAAAGTAGAAGACAATAAACCCATCCCAACTAAGACCCTCACCCTGTCCCAAGCCTCCTCTCCTCCAGAGGGCGCCCCACATCCCAGTGGATGTCTGAGGAGGACCAAGCCTCTGGTCCCAGAGATCTGCTTCTCCTTCCGGGAGCAGAACTGCCCCCCCACTCCTACCAACCCATTGCTGCAGGAAGATGGCACCTCCCCTCTACTCTACTGCCAGGGCTGCTGCCTGCAAGTCCATGCAAGTATGTACCCACAAGGGGGGAGGGGGTGTGTGTGTGTGTGTGTGTGTGTGTGTGTGTGTGTGTGTGTGTAGGTGTGGGATTGTGTGTAGGTGAGTGTGCACATGTATGTCTGTCTGCATCTATGTGTGCAACCGCTTTTGTATGTATGCATGCGCTGGTGTGTATGAGGTCAGTATATATGCACGTCCGATTCAGTATTTATTGTAATGAAGATTGAGCAGAAAGGTACACTTGTTCAAAACATCAAAACATGGCGATGAAGAGAGAAAGAACAAAAAGAGGTGGGATGGTTTCACCTCACAGTCTATCTGTGACTTGATGAGCTACATGGTAGAATTAAGATGAAAGATGTGGGGGGGGGTTACTGCATGGTGGTCTGTTTTCTCAGCTCTTCGGGTAGCTAGAGGTACTAGTGATGGGCTTGAATGGTGACAGGGTGCGGTTGAGTAGAAGCGAGAGTGAAGGGTGTCGTAGTGGGTTGTTTTCACAGGCCCTTCACTTCGCAGCGCTTGGCGATGGGTCCGGAGCCTGTTGTCGCTGCGGAGGGGCTGTGTGTGAGTGGTGCTTTGTTTAACTTCCTCTCAGTGCTGGAGACACCAGCAGGGCCTGGTAATGAGTCTGCAAACAGGACTCACAAGGAAGAGAACTGCGGTCCTCATTGCTAATTGCAGTGAGCGATGACAAAGAAGTGGTGTCAAATATTTTAGGTGGCCAAAAGGTGGCCCAGTTAAAGTGTACGGCAACATTGCTTAGACATTGCTCATATGAGATCAAGGTCCTTCATGACAAATGGCAATTACACAACTTGTACAAAGCAACACTAAAGCTGACCTGATGAATTAAGTTAGTTTCACCGACTGCGATACACTGCTTGATGAAAGTTGTGTTGGCAGTTACAATGCGGACAGGCATTTCGATGTTAGAGATGAAGCTCAATTTTAGAAGCTGTGCTGCTTTGTTTATTTGCATAAAATTGAAGAAACACCAGAAAGTATCATGCCTCTCAGCTTGCACTGAACTCACCAGCGCACGATGATTGATTATAGCAAATTACTATCCCTGTGCGAGCTGCCGAGAATCCTCTCTCGGTGCTGTATGCAGCCCTGAAGCAGGGGAAGAGAAATTGTTCCGCCCAAGTGCCATAAAAACAGATTGGAACCTCGGCATTGTGAATTAGCTGCACAGGAAGCCCCCTAAACCCCCTGTTTTATTCATGAGCATGAAGGCTATCGGAGTCTAAGAAACCCCTGTGGTCTCGCCCGCTACATCAAGGTTGCATGCCGCGCCCATGGAAGGTTGCATGTTTTTTTTCTTCTTGACATGCCACATTGATGCCACATTAAAAACCATCAGAGATTAACTGCCGCTGTCATTTGTAAGTATATAAACAAGTTCTTTACCCAAACACAGTGAGAGAGCAACCCAGCAGCCATGTTGAAAGCTTTTAATGAGCAGAGCATCATTCAGCTCATGGAATGCTGCTTAAAAAAAAAAGTCTGCTAAGTTACATTTTGGGGGTTTGGGGCTTTGTTTGGGCAACCGGGGGAAGAGTTGGTGTGGGAGGGGACAGGAAAAGTTTGCACAACTGTTGAGGAAATGCATTGTTGTTGATAATCCTTTGGAAATTGAAATAGGGAGAGGCAGTGGTTCCTAAAGGGAGCGTGATGCAGTGGACACACACAGGGCAATGCTAGACTACAGCATTGCAGAGCCTGAGAAGTTGATGGTAGCCATAGGGAGTACAGTGGATTGGGGCCAGTGAGAGGAAGGTGAAGAGGCCATATCTGCAGAAATTGCAGAGGAGCATACTGGAGAAAATGAGCCACCTATGTCTCATGCAGTCTGTTTCCTTCAGCCAAACTACTGCCTGGTGCTTCACCTTCTGCAATTATGACTATACGTTGATAATTGCACCAATTTCAAACTATCTGTACATCTGTCTGCACCGATAAATTAAACACACAGAGACACGTGTACATACGTGCACTTGCTTGAATGTACTGTACACGTGGTGAAATGAATAAGATTAAAGGGGAATTTCCAGATGCTATTTCTCTGTTGGTGGACCGTTCAACTATTATATTTTATGAACAAGGAACAAGACTTTAAACTTTGAATGAGTGGGAGACAGTGAGACAGTAATGGGAGCCTCAGCTTCTCATAAAATGTTTGAATGTTTGAGGTTTTTTATTAGTGAAACCAGATCTGAACTAGAAAATGCATATAAAAACATGCTTGAGTAAAAAAAAAAAAAATCAGCTGCATTCTGTTTTAATAAGCAGGCAATCAAACACAAATGACTTACTTCGCCAATGAGAGGAGAATTAATTGGTTTATTTCCCATTATGCTAATAAACAAGGAATAATGACAAAGTTGCTACGGTGATAAGGATTACCCAGTAGGAGGTCATTTATTGCTTCTTTTTTGCTCCCCTTCAAAGCTGCTAGATACATCCCGCAATGTCAAACTACAACATATACAGATTTCAGAGCCATGCATCCTTGTTAACTTGGATTGTCTGGGTGCCAACATTTCCTAATTGTCCTCTCTGAATTTAGTAACTTGGTCTCTCGTCATTACGGCGACACTGAAGTCCTAATGAGTGGAATTGTTATCTGAAAGATGGCCCCCTTTTTTCCCTGCTGCGAAAGCACATTAGATCCAGACAGCTCATTTCCATTCCCCCTGTCATCTCTCTAGAAATGACGTGCAGTGCTTGAAACTGTTTATTTCCAAATTCAGACCTCCTCCGCGGCAGCCATCGGCTTCAATTACCAGTTTTTCCTGAGCGGAGCCATCAGGCAGCCTGACACTGAGGTCCAACCTAATTCCCACCTTCTCCAAAGTCAAGAGCATAATGTGCAGATAAAAAAGGTGGAAAATAGCCTGCCGCTCATTAGCATGCAGCGCCTGCCTGTTCATTTGCTTGCCGCGAATGAAAGTTGTGACACTCAGCGCCTTGTGCAATACGAGAATAGTCCTCTTCAGACTGCCTCGTGTCCTTACTGCCGTGGAAAGGTCATCGGCAGAGGTGCGCGCTCACCAACTTGGCTCCCTGCTCTTCACTGGCCTGCCTGGGAGAGGGGTTAGCCGGGGGTATTGATTCAGGGAGAACCTCATTACCTGCTGAATCAACATATTATTGCCATGTTTCACCCAGCCGAATTGTTTACAAGTGTCTTTAGCGCGGGCAAAAGCCTGCTCTGGTGGGCCATGACCGCATTCATTAGTCCCTGACCCCAGTGATTATGTGTTATCTGATACGCTGCTATCTGACTTGGCCGCCTGACCAGGGCCACTGGCCTGCATTGGCCCGGGCCCATTACAACCCCTCTCTCTTTCTCTCTCCCTCTCCCCCTCGATCCCTCTTTCCCTATGTCTGTGCTCCCTATGAATGTATCCATTAGCCTGCCGATGTGTAAATTGTTTTCACCTGCACTGCGGGCAGATGGGGAGCAGTGTCTCTGTCGTGATTTCCTATGCATGAGCTTTCTAATCAGTCAGAGAGTAACACGATTCCCCTGCTCCTCGCTGGAAAAAGACGGGCTTGCGCGCATGCACACGTACATATACACACTCACACACATGCAGGCTCCCGCACTCACAATCTGCAATCAATATGCATGCTGTGTTGTGGGGATATTGGTGCAGTGGTAGCGGTGACAGGGTTCATTATATGAGCTCGCCTTACATTACTGTGATGGCTTAATACAGAGGAGAGAGCCCGGGCCTGAGCTGATCTTTGCCTCTGCCATTCCCAATTTCAGTCCAAATTGAAGGATAATTTGACCTGGAAGACTAAACCCACATAAGCACGGCGATATCCAGTGGCGGTGTCAACCGAGTGTGACCCTAGGAAGAGACAGGAGAGGATGCCCCTGACGCAAACAAATAAAACACTTCCTAATGCCCTAATGTGGATGTGACATGTGCCCTGTGGGCCTCTCCCGGAGGAGGGGGTCAAATGGGCCATCCTGGGCTGGATTGGCTCTTTGGATGTAGGGAAAGCTGCTCATATAATGAGCTGTCAATCTATGTCACCCCTGACAGCCAGGGATAGGCTTGGTTTGACAGTGATGACTGAAAGTGACAGATCTTAGTAGTGTACTTTACATCATATCATAATCACTAATTTTCTATAGTTATACAGTACATGCATATCAACAGATTTTGCAATGATCTTATAAGGTGTAGCATAAGATAGAGCTATAACTACTTCATCATCTAACTGTGTGTGTGAGGTGTAATACTGCTATGACACATACAAACCCTGAGAATTTTCTGAGCTGCATCAATTCAAAACAGAGACAGGACAAAACACAACACAAGCCAACTCCTAGTTCAGGATCAGTAATGGGTTCAATCCAGTGCAGTGACCCGCTGCATGACATCCAGTTCACTACCCCAGAGCCAGAGCTGGTAAACACGGAGGAGGATGGCCGCTGCCTTAACAAGGTCAGGGATCAGTCAGGCCAAGAAGCCCCACTGAGGGATGAGGCATCAAGCCCTGGCTAGCGTGCACCTGACCCAAACAGCCCCGCCAGCCTGGATCTCATCATCCAGCAGCCACACACGCTGCCCTTATCCGCTACTATGTGCCACAACCCTGCTATCAGCTGTCGGTCAAACTCCAGGCTCACAGACTCTTGTCAAACTGAGAGATGATACTCTGCTTCCTGTCTCTCGCCCACTTACAGGGCTTAATCGCTGGACCACTAGCTTGCGAAAACGATTGGAAAGTCTGGCAAAAAGTATGACACCGGGCAAAAGCAGCATGGGCCCATGGGTAGGCGAAAAAAAGAGGGAGAAGGAAAATGGAGAATGGAGAATGAATCCACTTTATCACAAGACATGTGTGCACTAACAACGGGCTAGTGTCCTTAGACCTGGAAGTCTTTGTTTAAAACCACACTGAAGCATTGTCCTCTCAGACAGCACTCGAGACTGCCCTGATGTTTATTCAGATAACCAACAAGAGCAGCATCATGGTGAATCTGATTTCCTAAGTCATCCAAACTGATGGAAAAGAAAACATGCAGTGTATAAATTGGAATTTCTTTTTCCAGCCAATACTTTTTTACATAAAATGTATCTTCATACATTGCATTGATGACAACCCATGATACTATCTTTTGGGGTTTTCTGGGGAGATTTTAAGGACAGCTTACCTTCGTTCCACAATAACATTTTGGAAGACTAGACCTACAGAGCGTCCAGCTTCAGAGCATGAGATATTCTCCATAATTATCTACGATGAGATGTGATACCTACGTAAGGCTCAGTTTTCAGATTAGCTGAAGGTCACACCCCATTCATAGTGCATAAGGACTACTGCCTATATTTTTATGTATGATATTTATAGTCACTAGGAACACTGACACAGCTTCTTGACATTAGTTTTTTTTCTGTACTCAATTTCCTCTTAATTTTCAGCCCAAAAGGCAAGCATCGGAAACTTGTTTTTTCCAACCCATTTTATTTTTTCAGCTTTCTTTTCCATGAAATTATAATGGGGATTTGTTGCACCTTTTTATCCACTTGACAGCACTTAACTAATTGCTGTCTTCTCATAGACAAAAATGTACTCACAAAATGTGAACATAGTAAACATTCACAAATAAACCGTACGCAGGCATGCAGGCACATGGGTGCACACACACAGAATCTGATGTTTTATATCTGTTTGAAATTTCTGTTTTTCACAGATACTACTAATATCATCGTCTGCACACATTTAATCTTTTTAATATAAGTTTGTGAAAATCAAAGTATAGGTGTGCCAACTACAAGTGCCTAGTGGTTGAAACGATTACAAAGGCCCGGTCAAATCTCTTCTGCTGATGGTATCAGCCAATTATAGAAACAAGTGACCATTGAATTAACACATGAAACTTGAAAGCTTTTACACTCTGATGTAGAATGCACTCTGGTAAAATATGTCATACCTTAATTTGCAATTTCACAGGGACTCACCTGAGTTCTGGGCAAACAATAGTCTTTAACTCAGTGGAACTACAGTGACATAGTAAATGTTAAAATGTGTTGATAAATGTCAGATGTTTTGTTCACAACTTCTTTGTAAATTCCCAACGCATGAATGGACAATAAATACTCAATCATACAGTCCAAGTTCCTTTCAAAATTTGCCACAATAGGCAACCCCTAGACCCATTTTTCTTTTACTCTCCGTCGTAGGTGAGAACTGAGGATTTGAATTAACCCCAAACACTGCTTCAATATCTAAGTGATAGTGAAAGGAGTGAAGGGAGAGCCATGAAAACCAGAGGTATGGAAGAATAGACACAAAAGACAGATAAACCCAACATGTGCATCACAGAGAGAGAGGCGAGCCAACTGTTCCAAGTCTCCCACAAGGGGGAAAAGGGGGGCTTCAGAGAAGATAATTTTGGCATTTGTATAAGCTGTTTATCAAATTATTAACTGCACAGATGTTTCTGACTGGCTAGCGGCTGAACATGGGCTCTGCCAGGCAGGGGAACAAAGGTCTGAGGGATTCAACAGAGATGTGCCCTGAATATCAATTTAATTTACTAGCTGCTAATTCTCATGCAAATTGTGACCTCTGTTAGGGCATATCAATGACCATATATATTGTATGCCTTCAATGGGACAGCAGGGAGGAAAAAAGAACAGCGCAATAACACTGTATAAAACTAGAAGTAGGGGAAAAAATGTTTCTGTATTCCCACAGATGTATTGTGATTTGAAAAATGTATGTATGCATTTATTGATAAATCATAACTAACAAAGACTATAGCTACTTTATTACTACAATAAACGAAAAGCTTTGTATTTTTCATTATTTAGGCTATACAAGTTATTCCGATTTAGCAAGAAATATTGAGGCGAGGGTTGGAATACTTATATGAATGAGTAATCTCTTTATCGTTGACTCAGCAGAGGTTCAAGACATAGATAAGAGGTTTGACAGCATAGTATGCAGGAGGTAGGAAGAATTTGCAGACCCTTTTGTTTTCGATACCATTTGTCTATGCAGAGTGATTGTACTCATACTCACCAACATTTATTAAGTCACAAGTTCAGACTTTGCCCGATACCTCAAGTGAAGTCCTACAATGTCTACCTCAATCACAATCCCCTTCCTCAAGCACGGCGGCAGTGCATCTTGCTGGTTTCCTGTCCGTTATACAAACTAGGAGGGAGAAAAGCAAGCCTTCAGGTCTTGAGACAGGGTAGTCACATAAGCAAGGCTCATACGCCCACCCCTATTGCACAACGGTTCACAATGTTGTCCATAATGCCAGCCATCGTCTAGTGAATATAATCACGAAAACACAGTGTGAAATCCAACAAGGTTGACTGGCACCAACCTCAGCTGAGCTCAGCCTCAGCAGCAATGTTGAAGTCCCATTTTCTTCATCACCTCCAAAGTACCGCCTTTCAGCTCTCTACAGCACAAACAAAAAGCCCTGCAACAATATCAATTATACATGCAGGAGGCAAACAAGGGGATTTATTTCACAACAAATAGCCCCACAGAGAGATGCTGAATAGGGCAGATTAGCATGAGAAAAGGACAACAAAACTCCCTAGTTCAACAGCTAAAGAGCAATTTGATGGGACTGGAATTGGGGAAATTGCTTGATTAGGGTCTGCATTTGAAGGGGCTGTCAATTACAGAGACCCAGAAAGGACATGTAGTGTTGTAGCTGACAAAATGACACACTGCTGCAGTCAAAAAATGACATTATGAGAGCTGTCAGTGGTGAACTTTTAAAATGCATAACAAGATCAGGGGACGATATAGTAGCTATCAGGGTAAACAAGACATGAAAATGTATCTGATAGAGAGGGAGAAGCTTATCAGCGAAAGACAAAGTAAGCCTTCTGATGGCTGGCATTTAGCCCAAACAACAGTCAGGTTATAGACATACACTAAGACATTTTTGTCAGAAAATGATAGGATTTGTTGAATTAGAAACTAAAAGTTTGTTCACTCTCCTTTTTCATCCTGGAAACATCATAGACGTTTCCTTTTCCTCAGTTGATTTACATTTGATATATTGATATATTTTGTAAAATAAATAAATGTAGAGCTTAATTGCCCTGATTATTTAGAGATGTCATGTGAATATTTAGGCCCTAGATAGGCTGCCTGACTGTAATCATTGCTTGGCACATCTACCATTTGTCTTACCTTACCGTCTCTATGTTTTATTTGATAGGAAACGTGTATAGTTGTTGT
>OOFE01002745.1:3616-14109 GCA_900323365.1 Monocentris japonica | reverse complement strand
ACAGACCTTTGTTGGCCTTGGTAGGTTGAGGCAACCTTGGAGGACTCTCTTCAGAACTGGTCTGACTTTCTAAAGGGGATTCTTTTTCTTTTCCTCTTCTGGCACTTCCAGATCATTGACCGCTTTCAGCAAAGATCTGATCTTGTAAAAACGATCACGTGTCATGGAGTCAGCTATGATGGGAACTCTGGTTTTGGCAGCCCAGTACATTTTGATTCTTGGATATCTAAGGCATGCCATGTACACTGAGTTACCTATAAAGGTCTTGATCTCTTCTGGCGTTGTGCATAAGCTACAGCCTGAATCCTGTACCATACGTTGGTTGGTGAAGAAGGACAGGTCCTGAATTAGTTTCTCGTCAATGTACTGCTGGAAATACTGCTGTGGGCTCCAATTACTACGGGTTATGGGGGTACAATTGTCTGCAATTCTGTGTTCTTCCAACACAGGCATGAACCTAAAAGAGAGAAAAACTACAATTTAGCAGAATTAACATGTAACTTTTTTAAAGGGATAGTTCACTTACACCACATTCACACTCTATTAATAAATCTATACATGTAATTAATCAATTTCCTGAAACACATCTCTGTAGGTTATCCTTCCTTTATTGCTCTGATTAAAAACCTCAGATCCCTACATGTTGGTTTTGACCCATAGAGGGCGACGGCACATTTCAACTGGCCCTGTGTCTTGGTCCACTTCAGCTGGCTCTGCGTCTTGGTCATCTTCCTCTGGTTCCTCATTTGGGTTCTCACCCTCTCCTGTCTCTCCCATTAGACTCTCATCTTCTGATAGATCTATGTCTGAATCTCCCTCAATGATTCTGTTAAAAATTCTCTCTGCTTCTGTCTGAGAGCTGTCTGCTAAAAAAAAGTGAAATAAGCTAAAGTACAAAGTCCTGACGTGCACTACAGTGTACATTAATAAATTAGTGATTTGTCCTATGAAACTAAATAAGCTCATCTCTGAAAACTCACTCAAATTACTCCTTAGATGTTTAATTACTAAAAACAATCAAAATATAACATTCAAAAACATGTTACATATAAATATCATGCTTACCTTTCTGTCTTCCATTGAATGTGCTTGTGCTGATGCCAGCCATTTTGAAAATACACAAAAAGGAACGTTGGCAAGGCAACACCCCCACACATGTGACATCATCTTAAAGCTTCGGTTGTCCTCTCTAAGGAACACCAGGACTTAGTAGAGTGGCATGTGTAGTATGAGAGTTATAAGCAAAAACTGAATGTGCATTACAGTGTACAAAAATTAATTACTGGGTCTCAGGATTATACTAAGAGGAAGAGGCGCAGGAGAAATTGTTTGTGCAGTGTTCTTATTGGTTCTTAGGTCTATCACGTGATTCAAAGCGGTAGTGGACCATAGTCGCAGCCTATGACTACATGGGCACTTTGAGTTAGGCTATCTCGAGTTATTTCCGTCAGTTCATCTGGAGTGCGTTCACAAACTTTATCGTTTAACGTGGTTATACCGGAGTTTGGCCAGATGTTGAATGCCGCCGCTGCTGACAGGAACAAGGAGCCCATTCTAGCGGTGCTCCGTGACTGCGTGGGTACCGGGAGACGCTTGCAAGCTCTGGAGATATCTTCGGGCACCGGGCAGCATGTCACACACTTCGCTCAATCTTTACGGAATATATCCTGGCAGCCGTCAGAATATGACCGCCAGTCTCTGGTCAGGTAAACAGAGACGCTATATTATTTAGCACTGAGATTTCCAGTGCAGGTTATTAATAAAGGCAACGGTACACTGATGGATGTCGAACTTGAATCCATAAGTACAGTGTAGTCTCAAGTGTTTTATTTACCCTTGGTGATGAAGTGAGAAGGACAGGAAATGAAATAGGCTAGATAGAATCATTAACTCAGTTAGTTAACTGAGCTACCAGGATGAAGTGCGCACGATGCGTCCATGGCGTTCATTTTTCCCAAGCGTCTACACCTACACATACTCATAATACATGACAGTATATACATGTATTTTTTTGTTAGGGTACCTGCATTGAGAATTATCTCTTTTGTTCCCATTCTCAGTATAGAATCGTACAGGGCCCACTACCACCTGGACAATGTAAAGCCTGCCATCCACCTGGATGCCTCTCTGCCCTGTGAGCACTGGGGAGGGATCCAGCCAGAGAGCCTAGATCTGGTAGTCAACATCAACATGATCCACATTTCACCAATGGCCTGTACAGAGGTAGGACCAAACAAAGACTGTTAATTTCTAGAGTGCATATGCAAACACTGTTGGAGGTGGTCTTCAGATCATTCCCAAACACAGTGGCATGCACAGACTCTGATAAGGCCAGACTGAGAATCTCTAAAAAGGCACTTGCCCAGCAATGTGGGGTCTGGGGACAAGAAATATTTTTAAAATATCTGATTTTAAAATGCACTTCAGTATGCTTATTTCTGGATTCACTTATATGCCCCTTTATAAATTCTATGTTGGTCTTTCAAACTGTAAAGAGCACCAAGGACAAAAAGGGCATGGGTAGCTCCCTACTCCCCCACACACCCTGTGCACACCAGTGCCTAAAGACATAATTTCTTCTTCTTCTAGGGTTTATTCAATGGGGCTGGGACAATCCTGAAGCCTCAAGGACTTCTATTGACATATGGGGTGAGTCACAAATCTGTGTTATAAGCATGCTATTACCAAATTCCTGACACGCTATTACCAGACCTAAACAGGAACACTGTGTATAACACTCTGTTACTACCCCCAGCCCTATGCCGTGAATGGTCGGATCACCCCACAAAGCAACGTTGACTTTGACTACAGTCTACGGCAGAGGTACAGTAGCCTGTGTTCTACGAATCTTGGATGTTTAAAGGAGCTCAATTAAGGTTCCTTTTTCTCGGTTAGAAAGAGCTTGAGGTTGAAGGAACTGAATGGAATAGAGTGGTCATCGCCCTTTCCTCCCAAATACACAGGCAAGCATGTATATTTTGCCCACAAGATTCCTCATCAAATCACCCACACGTGGCAACTATTGCTTGTGTACGAGAGAGCGGTATTGCAGACACCACTGTGTTCTCCTTCATGGTGCATGGAATCAAATTCACAATTCATACAAAGAAAGGTCCCCACAGATTTTGTGAACCATACAAAAAAAAGATGCAGGGGTGATGTGTGTGTGTGTGTATAAACTTCTGTCTTTTTAAGAGCCATTGCTTGTCTTACAGGAACCCAGAGTGGGGCCTCAGGGATATTTCCCTTCTCAGTTCTATAGCACAGAAAAATGGTTTGTTCCTGGAGAAAGTAGTAAGTACCTTGCCCAATTAAGCATCCAACACATTTTCTAACTTTGATATGTAAAAAAAAAGATGAGATTTCAAGCAATGGGATTATTGGTTCACTATAATAAATATATTTAAATGGTTTTCTTTCTAGCTGGACATGCCAGCCAACAACAAGTGTCTTCTGTTCAGGAAGGAGAGTTTGGTGTGAAGTATCCTGTTATTTTTTTCTGGATGCTGACAGGTCAACTTGTTCCAGCAGCACCAGAACAGGATGGTCAGAACGCCTTACCTGACAATTTGAGCTCATATTCATTGCCATATTTTCCGTAACTGTAAAATGAATTATATTTCCTCATGTTCTAATAAATACTGTCATTAGAAGAAATCATTTGATCACAAATGCTCTCTCTATTGCTCTCTAAATTTAACATGGCTTTCAGTTTCATGTTGCTCCTTTATTATACTTATCTGAATACAGCTGCCTTCAGAAGAGACATTTTTAAATTTAAGAGGAGTGCTTTGCAGAGGGAGAAGTTTAAGAGAGAGGAATGAACATACTGTACATTAGATCAGAAAATCATACATAAAAACAAAAGAGAACCAATAACAGACCTATGTAAGTTGTTTAATAGAAAAAGCTCAATAAACAACAGTGTACAAGTGATATAGGTGTTTTTATTCCTTTAATCTCACAAGCTGAACCATTTCACAAGTTGATCAACTTGTGTGGCTATTATCCTTACTTCAGAGCACTAAGATAAAGTAGACATGTCACAAGGAGAAATATCTATTTTTACAGTGATTTTGACATAAAGAGCATTACAGCATTGGTGTTAATGGAGTCACTCAAGTAACCTGGAATGTTCTGCAACCTGTGGCATACAGTTATATACTGTACAGACAAAAAGGTCTCATAACTTAATGTTCTTTGATATTTGATTAAAAAATGTGTGCTATTATTACATATTGGCTGTTTAGCTTGTTGCAATTTGCATGCTTGCCTTCAGTGCTAAGGTCCAGGTCACCATAGATCCATTTGTTTGTATACAGCTCTGTGGGCAAACAGCTCTAGTCCTGGAAACGCTGCAGCATGTCACAAGTCTTTTTGTCCAGAACCTCACGGATCTTCTTGAGTCTACGGTCAGTGATGGCCCTGACATAGCTGTCTGGTTGGATGATGGCCATGCCATCCTGCACTATGCCCATCACCAGCATAGGGCTCTCCTCTATGGTGATGTTAGGACAGGGACAGCTCCAATCTATCTTGGCAAGGGTCACCTCCAGGTGCCTGGTATTGAACAAAGTCAAGCCCATCTTTTCATCACGGAGGACCTCCTCCAGGCTAAAGCGGGCTATCCCAGAGTCCAGGTCCTCAATCAGCTCTGTCAGCCGCCCCACAATGGCAAAGTCACTCCGGCATAAGCTGGGCACCATTTTCCCCTTCACTCTACAGGTCTTACAGGGCCTGCTTTTGGGATGTGGGCAATTTGCCTCACACTCCTTTTTTGTGCGGAAGCTGTTGGAGTTCCCATGGCAGCCACCATAGGCAAAGGCTTGGCACTGCTTCATGAGGGAGTTCCAGGCCCAGCGGGCCTCCCAAGTTTTGCAGGGGCCCTGAACGGCAGGCAGGGAGCAGATGCCCGTCCCCTCCCGTTGGCAGGATGCCCGGCACTCCTCATAGGTCTCAAAACGGTTGCGGCTGTCCTCACATCCACTGTTGCTGAAAGCTATACAGGTCCCCAGCTTGCTGTCAAAGTACCAGTCCACATGATGTTCTCCACTGCACTCCCTCCGGTCTACTTCAGCCAGGCAGTCTGCTGGTGAGAATGGTCGCCCCATGGGCATCTCGGGATCTTCAGAGAAGTCATCTTCTGCGCGGCGGATGACAGACAGTGGGTAGTCGGCACAAAGAGCTCCTGCAGCATTTCGTGCGATACAGGTGTAGATGCCTGTATCCCACACTTGGGCATTGTAAATGACAAGCTGCCCAATGTTGGTGATGACCACATTGCCATACATCTGATCAGGCCTCATGACTAGCCGCTCACGGCGTTCGCTCTGCTTCTCCCATGTTACGTCAGGTCTGGGGACTCCAATCACATCACAGTGAAAGCTGACTGTGCCCCCGACATAAATGGACTGGTGGCTAGGATTGGAGAACAATGTGGGGGGCATGGGATCCGCGAGGGAGGATGTGGGGGTGGGGTAAGCCGTCGTGTCCTGAGGCAGTGGACTGGTATGGGTCCCAGCCAGATAGAAACGGCAGGTGACTACAGTCAGAGTCACCCCCCGGATGCAGGCCTCTGCATCCATGTAGCAGCGGTTGAAGTAGGTGAGGCCATCAGAGGCACAGGTGAAGTTGGGCTCTTTCTCACAACGGTCCTGGCACTTGCAGATGGGCTGGCCCTCCCAGATGTCACATGTTGCTCCCTGCTGGCTGCAAATAAAGCCTTGGCAGGTAGCTGTGGAGCCAGGGGCTCCATCTCCCTTCCCTACACCCTGCCCATCCGGCTGGGCAAGAGGACCCTCAGAGAAACGTGCAGCTACACAGCTGTTAAAACCACACACATTGGTGCAGCACTTCTCAAAGTCAGCACAGTCCTGCGCAGAATGACAAAAACAGGATTTACGAAAGCAAATGTAGGCTGTATTAAAATGCGATAAAAAAAAAATAAAAAATACACACAATAATATACAGAACAAACTACACCTGCAAAAAAATTATTCCACTATGGTTTTCTCACATTCTCTAAAACTAGTCGGGATTATAAAAATATATACAGTCACCTCATCGACGTTGCATTCTCTCTCGCAGGTGCTTTGAGCATCAACCCAGAGATTGGCATTCAGATTGTTGGGACAAACTCCTGGATGTTCAACTTTGGATCCTGCCACACTTGCGCTCAAAGAAAGTTCGGGTAATGCGCAGACCAAGATCATAAACAAGGATACTTGAATCCATCCTAAAAATAGTTTATTTGAGTTAAGTGCATTTTCCCAATGTATATCATTTTCACATCCATCCTCCCAGTATTGCTGTCTAATTTTACACATTGTTGCTCTTTTGTGTAAATCAGCCCCCGACCAATTCCATAACTCCTTCAGGTCTTCAAGTTAGGAGGTTAGGACATATTCTCGATGTTCAAATAAGGTCATCCGTTTAGTGCGTAAACATTCTGGATACAAGCGTCAATTTGTTTGGTTTCAGAGAATTAATAAACCACTCCCAACGACCAAGACGAATTCCATGCGCTGGACATTGAATGAACAAATATCCCAATAATGAAGTGAAGAAAACACGTTAATTTTTTGCCATGTCATTCAAAACACCAACACAAAACTCTAGAGCAACAAAGGAGAAAATCGTATTTAAGACGGTATCCCAGAACAGCAAAATGAGCGAACGAAACTGCACAATGAGAGAGAAAGACACAACATCAGCCTTTCAGTGTGTGAATGGAGGTGGAGAGGGCAGCCCCTCTGACCGCCCCCACGATCGTCCAGTGTCTGAAACTTTTATGAAGGAGCACCATGCGCTAAGCAACTGGACAAACATTGTAAAAACATCAAAGAAACAGTGGGGCCATGCTGGCAAGCTGTCCCAACAACCGTACGCACGGAGCCAAACATTCCGGTGAGAAATCCAATGTTTCATGTGTCCAGACAGAATTTATAGAGGTGGCGTCCATAAATAAGGCAATAATCGGTATCCTTTCTGAGAGCTGTGCTGTGTTGGACGTTAGCCTACTGTTCCGTCTAGGTCAGCCCGGCTGCGTTCCCAAATGTTTTACGCAAGGCCAATTTAGGTCTTTGTAGGCAGACTAGTTTTCATGAATAAATCAATCATAGACTTGGGGAAAAAAAATTGTCTGGAGCGTAAAATGGGATAGGTGACAACTAAACAACAGGTGTGGCGCGTCGTGTGTGAGAATCAATCGAAAACGTGTTATTTACGTTCTTCTTGTCTAGACGTCGGACAATTTACCACCATTCCTCATTCACACAAAGCTCAGAGATGCAGCGGTCAGGTGGGAAGACGTAAAGCGCCACATTTTCATTAGTGTGCGACTCATCTTTGTCCCAGCGCGGCTCCGAGGGTATGAGAAGCAACTCCCCCTTCTTTTCATTGAGAGTGACCCCTCAACCTTTGAGTGACTTTTGACCGCACGGCATTCAAGCGCTGCGGTGATGTCCCGGTTATCCACGGCAGGCCAATAACACAAGAGGAGCTAATCAATTCAGCACCCCCACGGTTTTATTGCACTTGAGCATGATTCCGACAACCCCGGACTGGACAAAGGGAGCAAAAAATTGTTCCCACAATCCACACAATGACCGTGATAAATCTTGGAATCATAGTCATCACCAAATGTGGCAAATGTGATCAAAGTTGTGAATGAAAATGCAACACGATCTTGTGCTTTTACCCTTTATTCTGATGGGTGACAGTTTTCAATGCCACCTATGGAGACAATATTTCAATCAATTCCATATCTATATCTTTAGATACAAGACTGATAACAATCAACCATAGCCATCAAACGTATTCAGATAGTGCTTTGAATGTTCACTCCGTGATATTTGTTAGCCTATTGTACTTGTTTCTTGAACACACCACGTAAACAGGCACGCCAATAGGAAACATGCACCTACTTTTACCTCTCTAGGATCTCATCACATACATAGCCATGATACTGGGAATGTTTTAAGTGAAAATACACCTCATCAGAGGTGGAAAGAATAGTGAGAATTTAAGAGCAAGAGTATTTGAAAAGCAAGTTATTTTTAGTAAAAAACAAAGATTGTGTGCCCTTTCCAAATATTCCCCTCAGAAATTAACAATTAACCTGTTTTGGCATGGGCCTTTCAAATAATTTGTTGGGCCGTTATGATGCCAAAGTTAGAGCATGGTCCCTTTATACCTAATATCAATAAAGCTAAAATATCAATAATGGGAAGTATGAATGTTTACCTGCAAATGCTCATTGTATTGTGGCTAAAGATAAAATTCAAGGAAGTTGGAGTAAATGATTAAGAATCAACTGAAGTAAAACTACAGAAAAGAAGTGTTACTCTAAAAAACCTAGTACCTAGACTTTCCACCTCTGATTCTAATAAATTGTCCCTCAAATTATCACATGTCCACAAAATAGGAACACATGAATATTGTTTTACATTCATCAACAAATATGTAGCCTATACATGTAAAAAAAACAAAACATTAATGTTCTTTTCACCAGTGAAAACTTTGAGGGTACCCGGAAGTTTACAAGACTTCAAAGGTAGCGTCTATGTCAGAAAATGTCAGATTCACATAGAAAATGTGTATTACGCCAAACCAGATTCCTCTTAAGAACAAAGACAAGATTGCGCATCATTTCTGAGGGCAAAAGACCATGGCTGAGCAAACAGACTTGAATTTGATGGTTTCGCCATCAGCACTCTGAATCCCACCAAGCATGAATTGATAGATTTGATCAATAGAGTGATCATGTTATTGTTAAATGAAATCAGTTAAAGCAATGATGCCACTTATGGAATTCGAAGCAGAGACAGCCTACCCTCTGGTGTGGTGTAAATAATACTTGGGGCAAAGTCAACAATGAGCATATCGACAGACGTATGGACAAATGACACATAGAGGGGAACCAGGCTGGAGTCAGCTGCAAAGGGGATTTTGAAAACCAACAACTCAAGATTTTTTTTTTTAAGAATAATGAGTATAAAAGACACAAATACAATCTGAAAGAAAGAGGTCCCAAAACATTCAAGACAAGCACAAAGAGCTCCTTGAAGAACAATCACTGAACCGAGGCCGTAACAACTAGCATCTATATTTAAAATTGCAAGTCCTACTTTAAATATCAATAAACAATCCTTTTTACAAAAAGTTAACTATGTCCCTCCACTCATGTGTAGTGTTAACAGGTGAGCGATGATCCTCAACTTGATTCACATCTTTTGGTCCCAAGGACTTCACAGTAGGCCGCTGTGGATGCAAGGGTACAGGCAAACAGACATCCACAAGATGGCACCAGCAAGCTTAAAGAGAACAGAACCCAGTCCAACCATCCAAGTCAGTTCCCAAAGGTCATTGTAAACTCACTGCTGTATGCATTTCTGATGAAGATTGTGGGTAGTTCTCCATGCTCTTCTTCGGCCTGGCGACCTCTGGGAGCACGAATGAAATTAATACTGGCCCCGTGGAGGCGACCCCTTGTCCACTCCTGTCACTATGATATCTTACAGTTCCCCTTGGAGGAGGACGATGAGTTCTTTGGGGGGCTCTGTGGCGGCCTGAAGGACTTTGAGCGTTTGAGGCTGTTGCCTTTACTGCTACTACTACCACTGGCACCACCTGAGGCTGTGCTGTTGGCCACCGAGTATGAGCGTCCATGCATCATGACAGCGTTCATGCCATTGGCCATGGAGAAAGACTTGAGATGGGACTTGATGGCCACAGGGAGGGGCAGTTTGTCAATGAGGTGCACCGGTGTACAGGAGACAATCGAACGGCAGCACAGGTCTTGGAGGCTAAAGACTGGAAAACAAGATAGAATAAGAAACAGGGATATTTCGTTGATTGTTACATGACTGGATGTGATGTCAAATTAGTTTGAAGTTGAGCAGCAGGCGTGAGACACCTCATGTACCATTTGGACATTACAAGAGTGCAACAGATTGAAACAAGCGCTCCTAATCTAAGAGAATTGATAGGCAAAGATTAGCCTCCTCACCTCTGTTGGGCTTCCAGAATTTCTCCATTCCATGCCGCATCAGTACAATCCGCGAAAGTTCTGTGAAGGACTCAATGACGTTGAAGTTGCACAATGGACTGACCTCAAAGAAAGTCATGCTGTTCTTTTCTGCATAAGCTCTTGCCTGCTCTGTTGGCACCTGGCGTTTGAAGGCCAGGTGAAGCCGGTTGCCCACCAGGATCCTGGGCACACCTGGAGCATGCTGATGGAAACAGAACAAACAGTGTTGGAGTATTTGGGTACTGCTACTAAATGATGAGAACCCCCAAAATAGGGCTCTGACATTTGAACATTAATTCCAAAGTTTTTTCTCTGGGTTCTCTCTTTATCTCTCACAGAGCTGAAAAGGTAAAGAAAGAGGACCCCCTCTAAGCCCCACCCCACAGTGTTGACAGTCGAATTAGCCTCCTAGATTTGCCAGTCAATCAAGAAATAGGTTGAAGTGGTTTACCTCGTCAATCTC
>OOFE01002743.1:19484-37849 GCA_900323365.1 Monocentris japonica | reverse complement strand
CCGTGTTTTCATACAGAGTGGCCTTTTGAAATGTCATCCCTCGCCGCCAAGGACTGACCTTCCGCCGCAGGAGAGCAGTGTCACCGTTGCCGACACCGCCCACGCGCGATGTCCGCCTGCCGTGGTCCCTGCACTCGTACCCTCAGCGAGGACTTCTCCGGTACTGGTAAACAGAGTGTGTGACCAAGAAGAAGGCAGACGCCGCCTCGTAACAAAATTCACGGAAATGCCAGATACAAGGAGAAATGGCTTAAAACCCCACTGAAGGATGGATACGCCGTAATCCGCTGTCAATTGATCTTTTACATGCAAAATGGCTGTCTCTCTGTGTAAACAGGAGAGAGAATGCCCAGCAGCTTTGGATGGCTGTTTGATGTGAGATAAAATGATGTCACATTAAGCTTGTTTTCAAAGTCTGTTTTGGATGTAATCCAGCTTACCGTTTATATCCCGCATACGTAGGCAAGTACATTACAACCTGACGGAAGACAAACACGAGATTACGGCCCAGGTTGTTTTTGTAAGCCTCATCTCAATCTTCTCCCAAAACAGATTTCGGAACGGCAAAGAATTTTCGGAATTTTAAACGTGTTATTACCCATGAATATCTCATGCATCCCCCTTTGTGTGTTTTTAGTGCTCAGCACAGTCAATTCTGTGGCTTCGTCATATTTCATGCGCGCAAATGAAATGTCTCTGAGATGCATCATCCTGTCGGAGTGTACGACGCGAGCCTCGCCACATGCACAGGTTCTCTCACTCTCTTTCAGCCCCGTAGCGCCTCTCAAGCCCATGCTATGAGACGTGCACACGCTCCTTTTGACAATTATCTCTCCATGCCATGGGACACATTCTGTACTGTGATGGCTCCCGCGTAGTACACTCACGTACAGCAAGCAATCATCAGTGTTAATTTAGCTCTGAGAGTGTAAAAGTCGACACCGTGCCGGTGGTCTCTCCAATCAACACCTGTCAGTTCTAAGTAATTGTCACTGAAAAATCAACGCTTATTAACAATGGAAAAATCAATATGTGAACATGTATTGATGTCTCCGCAGATGGAATTTATATAAAATAGGATTTTGGAAGACATTTTTCTCAGAAATAAATAATATTTTAATGGCTTTAATTTTTTAATATTCTATTGATTTTGCCAACTATTTGTAACACTCATCTGAAATGAGAAAAAATAATAAAAAAAAAGCATTTTAGTCAATATGAATATTGAATAATACATTCATTATGAATAATGAATATATTTATGAATATTTATACAATTTAAAGATCTCCAATTTCTAGTGAAATAGTTTGAAAAGTCAGTTTCAATATCCATGATCAATCAGCATCCAAATGCTTCCAAACACCCCCACACCAGCTACTGCATAACACGCCCATCCCTCACTACTCTCATGGGAAGGCTGTGCAGTGAGACTGGCTGCTCCTGTTAAGCACCATGATAATGATTAAATGGCTGGTGGTTTGAGGCAGGGCAATGTTAATTCCGCTCAGAGCACGGAAGCAGATTTCTGTCTAACGCCAATGAATTATGTAGCAAAGCCCATTGGGAGCGGTCCGCAAACTGTAGGTAAACATTGCCGCGGAGCTAAAGATAGACCTGGCAACAGGTTGACTCCCCCTGCATCGAACCTATCGTGTTGTGAAAGCACCAAAGCCACATGAGCACGTATAATGATGCACTCAGCTGTCAACCCTGCTGCAGAACATAGATGATGCATAATGTAATATAACCTTGAAAGCTTGCATGTGTAGTTGGGAGGAAGTGAGAGAATTGATATGTATTATTGAAAAATGGATGCCGGTGTTCATCCATTGCCACTGGGGAAATTCCTGTTTTAAGGGTGTGAGACAGTGTGATTCGCTCGTGAGCTCGTGTGTTGCGCGATTAGACACATTGCAGAGAGATAAAAGGAAAGAAAAGCAAGCTCTCCTGTTACAAAGTGTTCATTCAAAAACTTGTTTCCCCCTCCCTCCGCCCTCTTTCTTTCAGCCGTACAACTCTCGCCGTTTGCAACGTAGATGGAGCTGGGTGTTCAATTCAAATCAACCAAGCCACAGTGTCACACTTCACAAGCGCTGGAGTAGCTCGCTGAGCCGCAGAATGCCCCGCAACATATGCTTTTAGATTGTGCAAAACATTGCTCCTTGCACAAGGCCGATACTTTGATGTCTCCACGCACCCTCCTGTTTGTGTGAAGTCTTCTTTTACATCAGGCCCAATACCAAAAGGTGTCTTTAGGGAGCACCGGTTCTTTGAAGGCATCATTGCTTTGCATTCAAAGGGTCGGGCTTGGCCCAACTGCCCAGTGCTTGGATCAAAACTTCGCCAACAGCAGGAATGCAACGCACGTCCCCCTGCCCTCTAGTCTTCGAGACGCCTCATTTGCAGCTGAGGTTTCATGCAGAAATCCCCCCGGATAAAGAATGTCATGGGATACTCAACAGCCCGTCACGTTATTATGACAGGCATGTTTGTAGAAAAAGATTGGATCTGATTTCGAAGGACGGTGCACCGGCACTTTGATGATTCCAGGTGATAATGGTAAGAAAGTATACGTGGGCTACGCAGGGACTTGTGAAAGACAAGACAAAGTCAATGGGAGCTGGTATGATTAATAGCTTTCCTCACTTACTGCTATGCGTTGCCTTGCGCAAGGGTAAAAGAGACTGGTGAGGGATTTCTGCCTTATTGTATTAACTTTGCCTTTATTTTTCAGTCAGTGACAAATATTTAGTTACTGTCAAGCTGAAAATGGAAAAAAACAGGTACTGAGAGCATTTTAACAACATACAGTGAAAATTGTATGGCAGAAAATTGGGCAGTGTTGACTTTTTAAAAACATTTGGAATGAGGGGGTTCATAAAGCATTTCATGGAGGCTCAGAAATGCTTGAGACAGATCAACCTCCAGTGCCACCCAACTTTAACACTATAGAAGTACAGCTAGCAGCTAACAAGGTCTTCAGTCAAACCAGGTTCTCATGTGGACTGTATTTTGTAGTGTCCTCTTTGTCCTAGAAAATGTATTTTCTATTAATGTGCAATATAAGCAACTTGTCCCACCATCCCACCCCAGCAAATCCTCACTTAATGTGCTACTGTCATTGGGGAGGCATTTCCTTCCTTTTCTTCCTTTTCTTCCTTTTCTTGTTTTTACATGATTCCAGTCTTCCGCTGTTGCAGAAAACAACTACAACTCACATGGTTTCGTTTTCTGTGCAGTCACAGTGAGCTTGATTCAAACCGTGTAAAGTTAAATGGGCCTTTTGGGGATTGAGAGCTGCAGGTTGAGCCGTTCCTGTTCAAACTTAGCCTTTCTGATGTGCAGCTTAGGTGCCTTCACTTGCACATGTTTATTCAAAACCTTGGCTTGTGTAGAAAGATTGAACTGGACACAAACAATATGAAAAACAATATACAGCACATACCAAAACCTGAAATAAATAATAACAATTTTTAGTGACAACTGCTTTCTACTTTCTGAGAAGCCACTCTCCAACTGCATGGTGCATTGCATTGAAATTTTGTGCAAACACTCGTTATGGCAATGTTCTTGTGCACCCGGTACCCTTATGTCCACATATGTCCATCTGATGGCACCCATGATGTATGCAAAGCCCACGAGATGTCTGTCCCTTGGTTTTCTATATACACCGATCAGCCACAACATTAAAACCACTGACAGGTGAAGTGAATAACATTGATTATCTCGTTACAATGGCACCTGTCAAGGGGTGGGATATATTGGGAAGCAAGTGAACAGTCAGTTCTTGAAGTTGATGTGTTGGAAGCAGGAAAAATGGGCAAGCGTAAGGATCTGAGCGACTTTGACAAGGGCCAAATTGTGATGGCTAGACGACTGGGTCAGAGCATCTCCAAAACGGCAGGTCTTGTGGGGTGTTCCCGGTATGCAGTGGTCCAAGGAAGGACAACCAGTGAACTCGCGACAGGGTCATGGGCGCCCAAGGCTCATTGATGCGCATGAGGAGCGAAGGCTAGCCCGTCTGGTCTGATCCCACAGAATGCGTATGGGGCGCTTAAGTCAAGGTCTCAGTCAGGCCTAGTGTGTCCACATAGTAAGTGAAGCTTCTTCCGCAGTCCTTTCTGCTGGCACAGTGCAGTGTGTCACTCTGTTACATCAACTATCATCCAGAGTGACAGCTGTTGATGGCCTACACGACACGTATGCCAACAGCAGGGTCTCATTTATGTGTGTGAAATTGTATCTGTCTGAATTCCGGCTGAACTTTTACAGCTTCATGCTTGTTTGCACTCGAACAATGTTAAGCCCACAACAAGGCACTGTGGGCACTACACTTGCTGTAGGTGGGTAGGGAAGATGGAAAATACCGCTTAGAGGCCCTGGAATCTCATTAACCGTATTGTGCTGCCAGAATCAAAGCAGAGGTGCACTTGGCAATAGCTGCTGCTACAACCAAGGCTTAGTAACACCCCTCATAGCTAAAAGAGCTTCTCAATGGGATTTTGGGAGGATACTCTGCAGCTCTCAATGTGACAGACTTAGAAATGTATTGACATTGTGTGATTAGCAAGGCATTTCACAACAAATACACTTCTAACACTGCTTGCCTTGTGGCTGATACAGGAAATTGGGAGTTATTGCTCTGTATTTTGTATCGCGTCTTTTCAACATGTAGTCCTCTTATTCTGGTCTGTTAATTCAATCCTGCGGAGCGAGGATTTGACCTCAGCTACTCTTAGTAAATTACACATCTGTGGAGTTTTGCTTTCGTTTTGGCAGCAGAAAGATTAGTTTTAATGGAGAGTGTCAAGGCTGGTCACTTTCAGGGATCAAGCAATCTGCCTTTGTTTATACTAGACCACTGCTTATTATCCAGTATCACAGTGACACTATTTAATTTGGTGGCTCGTCCATTGCCGCAAAGCTGCATCTTCTGCCGGATTTTCTGCCATTTAGTGCTCTGCTCTGACAGACTGACATTTTGCCAGGGGTAGGCCTTGGGAGGTGCCTTGGTTTTAGCATAAAAATGGAATACTACAAAGAGAGCGCTGAGCACACCTCAGTCAGTAGAGCCCGGAGCCAGAAAGGGCTGTTTTGACCAAAATAAACATTATGAAACCTAGCTGTGTCTACCTCTACCTGAGCCCTTTAATCTTTTCCCTATATTACGCCTGCCAAAGGATGTGCAGCAACAGGGACTTCTGGGAGGAAATGTGCATAGCCTCCTGATGTGGATTAATGTGGTTAAAATTGTATTAATGTTTGTAATCCATTGTAATGATGTCCACTGTAGTATTATTATATACCAATAAACCTAAACTGATAGAACATTTTGGATTGTCACGGCTAGTTTCTCTATCATATCGTTCTAACTACACCCAAAAATGTCACTCCTCACCCCTGCACTTCAAAGTGTTGATTGCTGATATAGCTTTAAAATTCAAAATGTCACAAATATAGTTTACATAGTGGCATCAAGTTCCTGTTCCCTGTTCCAGGTGACCTGAGAGAAGCAACAGAGACAAATGTGACAGATAACCAGAGAGGAAGTGCTGTGACAGTCTGACCCCCCCCCACCCACCATCTTGACATGAATGAATATGTGTTTGGATACCTGACCTGACCAAACGACAGTCCCTACTACTGTGAGTACCAGGAGGAGGATGGCACACACACATCCATCCACCCACCCACACACACACACACACACACACAGTCCTATGACTCTGTTTTCTTTTTGTGCCTATGGTTATCAAAGGTTTCCACGATTTGGTGCAGCAGTAGTTACAATCTGTTGGACATCAAGTAGCAGTATGAACAATGGTTTCAAAATCCATTTTCCTATTGCTTTTGACAAAATTATTTTGAGGTATCGGTAACATTTTCCAAACCAAGTTTTTCAATCAAAACGCAAAATCTCTGATTGCAGTAGCTTGTGTTGAAAGATCCCGTATGGTGTTGATATTTTTCATAACACCAACCAGGACTGATTAGTCCTTACAACACCAACTAACCTGCATAATAGTGAAGCCAGTGAGCAAATCAAGCATATACCATGCTTGAGGTGGCGGTAACAGGCAAAATGAGGCAACTAGAGGCAACTAAAGCCTTGGTCTGAATAGTGTGGGTTGGTCAACTTACCTGTTAAGTGATGACAATGTAGACACCAAACTCATGCATGTGTCCCCAGTCGACCATTCACTCCAGTGCTCCATACTAACACATTAGTAACACTATGCTGAGTGATCATAGCATTATCTCAAAAGCGAGAAAACGAGATCTTGTAGGAGCTGTATGGTGAGTACTTTTCAATGATAAGTAGCATAGTCTGGCAGTTTTTTCTAATTTACACAAAGTATACAAAAATAAAGTACTGAAGTAGCACCTGTGGAAAGGTCTCTGTTCCTGCGAGACTTGGAGTGTGACTTGTTTTGTTTCCAAAGGAGGTGAAGGTGGTAGACGATGACGATGAGACTGTGTGCAGCTTACAATCACTGCACAATGGATGAATACATAGTTGCTTACCTAAAGGAGTTCCAAAAATAAACCTGGCTATTGGCTACATTGAGTTAGTGATATTTTATTTTTTTAAATTATGAACCTACAGGCCATGTCATAAAAAACACCCAACAACTTTTAATTGCTAAAAGGTCAGTCTTACTTATTATAAATAATAATAATAATAATAATAATAATAATAATGGTAGTTGCCTACTATCACACAACATAGTGTATGCTAAAGAGTTAGCATGGAGCACTGGAGCGAATGATCTACCAGGGACAATGGATAATTTTGGTGTCTATGTTCTCACTGAATGGGTACTGACCAACGGGTCAATGTCCCAAAAACTTGTCAACTTTCATTTTCACAAATTTGACATTCCACTGTTAATAAATCTGCGCCTAAGCATTTTTAAAGCCATTTTCTCACATATTTTCAGCCAGCATTCGTGCTGTCTGCACTACAATGATTGGATGATATAAATCATTTTCAACAGGAAGAACACTCAGCAAAACTGAGAGTGTTCTCATTTCCACAGTTGGATTAAGGTCTAGGCTATCTCCGTTAACTCTCTCTCACTCCCTTTCTCATTCTCTTGTGCTCTCATTCTCTGGGAAAATTGGCATCTTTTAGAGCTTTCACAGCAGAGCTCATTGTCCTCCATTATCCTGGGGACAAAGCTGCTGTGACATTGAGTTAATCCGTGTTTGTTTCAAGGAAGAAAACTCCCCCCATAAGCGAAATAAGGAGATAGATAAGGAGTTCAGGTAAGCAATGGCGAAGAGGCGCCACACATCAGGCAAAATACATTACTATGATTAGGATGCTTAGTAGAAAGATAAAATGATATCTGCCCGGCAAATTGGGTTGATTTCCTCAAAGGTGTTAGCAGGAGACGTGGTGGATGAAGATGGGATTGAAGTCTTCGCAGGGTTTTGCTCCACATTGAGAGCCAGAATGTCAGGCAGAAGACCAAACCATAGTTCCACTAAAAGGAAGGTTTTATGAAATCAAGGGCAAATGCACTGAGTTAGGTAGTAAGGGAGTTTTTCCCACAAAACATCATCATCATCATCATCATCATCACCACCATCGAACATAAGATAAGCATAGAGTGGTGAAATAAACATTCAATGAATACCCATTGTGGAGAGCTCTCACAATGCAAAGGATATGGTTCTGACCTATTAATCCAATGAAAAGTGGAATGTCATCTGTAAAGCTTACTTTCTTAAATTAAGCTCTCTTTGAGTCTCATATAGCGATTCATATGCTGCATTGTGAACCCAGCCTAAGCTTCTTTAATTATATCCACAGAATAAACCTAGGAGACCATAATAAGATAAGAGAGATCCAACAATGTCTGCCAACACAAGTCCCATTATCTCAATTGCTCAAGCAAGAGACATCCTCTAACTTTCCTCCTAAGCCAGTCCAATAATGATCCAGTTCTGCTTTGGTCTGAGGTTTAAAAGTCAAAGTCTTGGTCACTTGAGATACTGGTTTTGTTTACTCTCTGGCATATACTGTACGTACAATGAACCTGACACGTCCAGCAGACAGTCCTGGGCTCTGAACTTTGCATTACAGTAAATGTTCCATTATAGGTCTGTTGCTACAGTGCAATAGGGGGAGAAAGGTTTAAGGAGCGCCAATGCAACAAATTCCAACTAACAATCAGACCTCTGTTAACACCAAGACTTCACCACAACGTCAACACTGCAGATGTGTAATGTGAAGGGAACCGGTTTTAATTCTGAGACCGGCCGTCCTGAAATCACGGAGATCAATCTTTGTAACCGGATGTATGAGAATTCCTGTTTCCCTCAGATGAAAACGTTGCAGAGATGAGATGCCAACGCGTTGAAGAAGTGACAAAAACTAATGAACAAGACATCTGCTGTCACTGTTACCGTCCTGTAATAAAGCTGTCTCCAACAAAGTATCTGTACCCATCTGTCCCATCTGCTGGAAATTACATTGGTGAACAGTGAAGTAGTGAAATACCTCTGGAACGCTTTAGGTTAATGGCTCTCAACAATCAAGTAGCGTATTATTATCACGTGCAGTAATTTACTTGGAATAAAGTCAATAAATAAACCAACCAAGTACTGCAAATTCACATAACGTTCTTTGTTTTATGTGACGGTATTTTCCTCTAAAATGAATCTGCATCTGTCTGCATTTTACATTGCAGAGAAGACATATCGCCCTTGTCTGGAATTATAGCCTACACCGCCCTCCTATCGCAGCGGGATATTAAAAAGATGATAGCGAGTTAATATCACCATGTGATCTATTGATTGCGGTTGTCAACTTTCACAATCTGGCCTCATCTATTGGTCTGCACTCCACTGCCTAACTCAAGAGTTTCCTGGGAGTTGAGGTGAGCCTGTCCTCTACTTGACAGACTTGACATACCCTCATCCGTCCAGCCCTTATTCCTACCAGCCTCACCACCCTCCTACAGCTGTGCATGAGAGCCCTATCATGGTTCACTAATCCTCCTCATTAAGCCAGGCCCCAAGGCTCTCATTACTGTACATCTATTCCCGGACGCCGTGTACCAGAGTCTGGCTTTCATCTTTGGCAACATGTGCAGATGTCATGAATTTGCCATGTGCAATATAGTATGTGTGTCAGGATTTTGATGTCTCTGTCCACTGAGGGCCCCAATAACATGAGGAAGGGCTGCTGTTATACATGTGAGCAGCTCAACAAATTGCCAGCTGCAAGGATTTCACTCACAGCTAGACTAATTATAGACTTTCACAGGGCCCTCCATAAATGCTGTGCTACATTTACTTTTCATTAACTTTATGTTATTGGGTCCTATTTTCGCGAATCAAGGCACAAGCACAGGTGCTGGCACGTGTTCACGGCACTAGGACAATTGGGTTTGACCAACAGAGTTAGACCCACTGTCGCAGCATTCCACTTCCCGCTATGATGCAATGAGTTTCAGCACCCCAAATGTGCAATGCGTTCACAGGATGTACTGATCGTGCTCCTGATGAGAGTGGCAGTCGCACTGTTTAAAACTTGGAAGCTGTGTGGAATACCAAGTTGTAGCCAACCAGTTTGGCATGCACAAAAGCACAGACGCTTGTGAACCTATTTTGCAAGAGCATGGTGCTAATTGTGCAAGATAAGGTACTCACATTGGATGAGGCAATTGCGAGGCGCTTTGAAAATGCACACCATGTCCTTCAAATTATAGCTGCAGATGGCATGCACATGCATGTCCTGCCACCTTCGGATGGCTGTAAGGATTTCATCAGCTTAGATGTGTACATGTCCTAACTGGTGTCTATTAATGCATTTAAAATCAGAGTACTCAACATAAGTTACTGCAATTGTGCTTATTGCAACGAAGAGCATAATTACATTAGTACAATCAGACTACAGGCCCTTCCTTACTTGCATAATCACATTTTTCATGTGCATGTAAACATGGCTACTGGTTGAATCATTTATTTCAAAGTGAAATAGGCAAAGATAACACTTGAAAGGGGTTTGTGTGATTTTCTGTGTGCCTGTGCGCATTTGCTAACTGAGGCCACGAAACTAGCAGAGAACGCCAGCGCCTGTGCTATGATGTGGTCTGAGTAGTGTGATTTATGGTATCAAAATTGCACTGCACCAGTCCATTTGTATTGACGTCCCCCTCTAGTGTGCTCCACCGCACGCCCACCAAATTATGGAACAGCCACAGGCATGAAAACATCTGCTTGCAGCAAAAGTGACACTGTGCTTGATTTTTTTGTTTGATACTCCATGTTAAGCCTCAGGGCAGTATCTGTGCCCCTATCCCTGCATGCATTGCTGTTATTCCATGTATTTCATATTGCAGTACACCTACGTTATGCCGGCACACCCTGAGGATTTGCAAGTTTTTATTCTAAGAAAAAGTGAGTTTCTTGATAGTCCATAATTCTGTCTGTACTGCTGCTCGTATAAAAAGTGTGGCAGAGCAGCAGAGGCTCAGGGAACATAGATTAACCTCCCTTTGAAGTTATCCATACAGCCCAGGAGGTCTGTGAATTCCCCTATTAAAATCCTTCTGATTCATCTTTAAACAACTGAGACCAATGGGAAGCTGCATCGTTTGGGCTAACCTCCACCTAAAATCTCCCGGTGATCAAGCGCGTCACCCAGTCATATAAGCAGTGCCGTGCATCTCACAACACTGCTTAACCTCCAGTGACAGGCGGAATAAGATGAGTTTGAGGGATACAAATCATCCACTGTGATACTGAATCACAAAGTTGAGCGGCTTTGGGTCTCTATCACGAAGTGTGCTCAGAGTGATGGGATATCCTATTTATAAGTGACTTGTGGAAAGGACTTTGGGGGTATTTTTTAATCCAAGGGAGGGAGGGGAATGAATGTGGGGGGGGTGTAATACTGTACCACATGGCTGCTCAAAGAGAGGTTTAATGTATCTGACAAGGTATTAAAGCGAAGGAACACGGGCGGTCTAGGTGATAAACTACTGAATGCTACTTGTCAACATCTTCGTCCTTCATGCTTGTCACTGAAGCATATGAGTGTTTACCTCAACACCAACTCCTGCGTAGAATTGCATCTATAGAATCGGAAATGTCAAAATATTACCTTTGCAAGCTCCAATCTGTCGTCATGTGAATAAATACTGACCCACTGCACCTGTAACAAATGTGTTGTGTCAGACTGTGACCTATTGTATTGGTCAACAGTAGTACTAATAGAATCATCATGGGGCACTAGCCTCTAACAAGTCTCAGCACTCTAATGATGCTATTTTCAACAGCACTTGAAAGCAGCATAATAGCTAGAATACTGAGACTTGGTGGCAACACTAAGCAGCTGTTGATGGTAGCAGAAATGACACTTGCGCTGGTGTTATTTATCGTGCTATCAAATAAATGAATCAATTTATGACATTTGGTTACTTACGCCTTGGGGATGTTTTTATTTTTCAGCCTCACCTTTCCATTTTTTGTCTGCTCCTTCACCATGTTTGTTTGTAAGGCAGACTCAATTGCAATTAATACACAGCACGATCAGTCTGTCACTATCAGTTGTGTTTTAAAGGTAGAATGTACCAAAGTATACCTGGCAGGGGAGAAAGAAGGACCGGGGACTTCATCTTTTCGTGCTTGCTTGGCTCAAATTCATACATCTGAACATCGTAGACAACAGCAATGCAAGAACTTGGTACCCCACTTACAATTTCATCGGTAGGAGTGGTACAGATGCTACAGATCGATATTAGGTCATTCTAAATGGGTTGATCAGTTCTGTTCAGAAAGTTTTTTTGGTTTTCACTTTGAGTAGAGAGAGTACACACTCTTGCCATGCTGGAATGGCTGGTAGAAACGGTATTTTTGCCCTGTCCTACTTTACACTTCCAGATCTTGACAGCCCTCCTAAAAATGCCTCAAGTGTTGCCAGACGAGGAGTGAAGTCTGCCCTATAAACAATAATGGCCCACATACTGAGGTGGACTTGATGTTATGACTCGAAGCACAAGGCTGGACTCAAGAGCACGACTCAGACACAGGAACAGTTCAAGTAAAGAGACTTTACTTAACATGGCAAGGTTAGGTACACAGGTAGGCAGTCAGCAAAGGCAAACAAATCCAAAGGGTTGAGGCAAAGGCAAAGTCCAAAAACCACTAGGGCGGCTTTCACTGGAAAAAGGCTGGAATGCTAGACACAGGGTACAAGACAAACTGGCACTGGACTACCAAGTGAACACGGCTTATATACACTGAAGGAGGGAGACTAACAAGACACAGGTGAGACCAATCAGAGGCGGGGCAGACAATCAGACAGGCGGGAAACGCACAAGGGCAGGAAATGGAGATGTCTGCAAGGAGGAGAGGTAAGTACAAAATAAAAAAGGAAGAACTGAAAATACTGAATGAAAACAAAACAACATAACTTAAGTGACCTGTAACACTTGCCTTATAATTCAAACTCAAACTTATTGGTCCGTCACTGATAACTTTCACCATAAAACACTTTTGCACTGTTAAAAAATAGCTATTGGTGCTGTACGTTGCATTCCTGGGTTCATTTTGTTCTTTGGTGGCAGATTTTTCATATTCCTAACCAAGCATAGTCACGTTGAGATATTTCCAGCGCAGCTACAATCTAAAACATCAATGGTAAACATCAGGTATTAGTGTCAGAGCAAAGGCTTCTTCCTAGACTCATCATTTTGCACCGACGTTCAACAATCAAACAGGGAGGAATCCATCATAGAAGAGGAAGAGATACCAATTCCTCCACCGACAGAATGCAATGCAGCCACAAGACATGTTGGGTTTTCAGTAAGGGGCACGACTCTCGCTTTTTCTCGACTGGAAACTCTCACTTTCTTGTCGTTACTACGGCTATGGCTGTTGTTATTGCTCTTTCTACCTCCATGTATAACCAACAGTCCTCTGGGGGTTGTTGAAAGTCTGGGAAATGTAGTCATAATCACTAACCGAGGCAGAAGTTCAAGGTTCAAGACGAGGCAGGTTGAGGGAAAGTGGATACAACAAAAAGTTAAATTACAACATGTCATCACAAAATGACTCCTGGAATGGATTTAATACCACAGATTGATGATATATAGTATCTGAGGGTGGACTTCTCCTTGAAGGATGTTGGGTATGGCTGCTCCAAGCACTCGGACAACAACAATACAATTACTGATGTCAGGATTTTTACCCATTATAGATATTGTGATGTTCACTTTCATTTGTCCAACTTGGAGGAACTGTGACTAATTTGGTTTAATACTGCATTTATTAGAATATCTTTCTTTGTTAACCGTCAATGATGAAGAGCCATTGTGCAAATACACATACACAATACTACACAAGTGAAAATTGAAGTGAAAACAATCCAAAAGTTACTCTAACCATCGATAGTTGGCCAAGTGAAATGATATGCCGAAAACAATTTTCATCTTGGTGAACAGATTGTCTGCTCCAACCAGCAAATGGCACGAGCTTGAAAGTGAATTCATATGGGGGACAGCATCATAAAACTGTCTAGAATTTATTTCAGTAAACCAAGCACACAGAGGCTCATTTTTTTGTTTCTGTTTGCACTTGACAAGACATTGCACTCTGTATCTAGTATCTAAAATGTAAAATCTGAAAAGCCTATAAATTGGATCACAATCTTTAGAACCCTCTTCACGTACCTGAGACTGAATCTGAGTACAATATTGATATCACACTCACACTTAATGCACTTATAATAGAATCAGTGGCAAGTGTAACGTTGATGGATGTTGGATTGCTTGTTGGCTGTAATTTGTGATCAGCTGTAACATTTAGGATGATAATTGTTGAAGGCTGTGGGCAACGTAAACCACAGCACTCTGTCAGACAAGCATGGAAAGTCAACGAACCAAAACCACCAACAAATTCATCCACTTTTGCACTGCACTTCACCTGTCAATCAAACAGTGCAATGTGCAATGTGTTTTTCTTTGGATTTTCTGTTGAAGTTTGAGTTTCTGTAGGTGGCACTCTTTTCTTTGTCTGTTCAGCGCAAGCTAACAACCCAGTTCTTCTTCTGCTGTTGCTGCTGCTGTAAAATGCATCACTTCCTGTGTGGCAGAGGATTTGAAAAGACCTACCTGCCTACCCGCCTACACTACCCGTGGTGTATCAATTGGTGATTGAGAGTAGCAAAATGGACTTTTATTTATATGAAAAAGTTACAGATTATTCCTTTAAGGGTTCAAAAGCACAATTGCTACTGCATGCCCACGCAAACCCCCACCTTGTAATTCACTTGTGTGTATTAAGGGCATCACTTCTGGCGTAAAGACAAGTGTGTGTTTCACAAGCCAGATACTCTTTAACTACACTGGATGGATAAGTGGCCGCAGATACGGAGGGGAAAACCACACGGAGTGCGCAATGACAATGTGTGCGAATTCGATAAGCCCTTTTCTCACGGGCACTAGAACCAGCCTTGCGGAAAATGTGATTACACATCTCCACAGGAGGTGCAATGTGGGAAGTGGTTGCAAGGAAAGCTTGGCTTGTCATTGAGACCCCAGCCTTTCTCTTGCCTCATACCCGCTAACAACTTTGACATGCATGGAGACGTCCGGGCGAGGAAGACAGCACCTCTGACACACACATTGAGGAGGTGTGTCTGCATGTTGCTGTGCCTCTTGAGCTGGGTGTGAGCTGATGACCTAACGATGTGTAATGCAGGTGGCACCACGTGATATAGCACCCTTTTGTTAACTCACCCCACAGTTGAAATAGCCCCACTTCACTGCCTGATGCTTTTCCGGCGGCAGCCTGAATGAAACACTGGATTTCCTGGTCACAAAGCAGAGGGTTTGCAGCTTGAGCCGGACTGCATGTGCTGAATGCGAAGTGCCTGCCAGCTGCCACAGACCGTTCCGTTACAGATGCGTGACTGATACCATGTTATACTGATAGAAAAAAAAGGGGAATTACGCAATTATCATTTTACTGTAAGGGTCAAATTAGTATATGATAACAAAGGTTAGAGGGTAAAATAAAGACACTTGGTCTGGTTCTAAATCCTGCTGGCTCGTTTAAACTGGTAATTGATGATTGAAGTGGTCTTACTGTGTCTTTTAATAAACCCCATATTTGAGAGCCACTGTATTGTCAGAAGCACACTGGGAACTCAAATCTACTCACTAATAATACGCAGATGATATCATTCCTCCCATTTTATTCGGTTTATAATGCCTAATATTCTGAAATATGTCATTAAAGGGCCTCATCTAAGCACTTTCACAAACAATGACCATAATTTGAATGATGGGCTCGTCTCCAGCAACAAATACTTCCTCCAATCTAAAAGACAGCTTAATCATTTTTATAATAGTATTCTGCTCTTGCCATGACAGAAATGGAGATTATTCAGATTTATTTTTTTTTCACTCGGATTTTAGTTTCAGTGATTTATTTCAGTTTAATGGCTTTATAATTTCATGAAGAGCAGAACAAGTTTAATCTCTCCAGCAAAGGGCAATTCATAGTGGGTGTGTGTGAGCTTCCAGCAATTATTTCTCCTATATTTCAAATCTATGCGCTCTCTTCAGACTCATAATTCACATTTCTTCCAGCTTAAGTATCAGGATACATCGGGTATCAACATTTTTTACAAATTAATTTTTTGCTACAAATGTCTGTACAGCCCATTTGGAATTATTCTGAAGTCAGATAATCTGGTAAACAAACAAGTTGTATCAATATTTTCAATATTTCCACATCCTGGAATAGCTGTGGCTTGCTTCAATGATGGAGTCTGATTTGAAGGCATTACTTTATTTCCTAGCCTTGCAATTAAAATGGGACGTCACAGATAGGAAAGTTATCACCACCCACTCCTGACTGTTGATGACTAGCAATCAATAGGTCATGCCTGGATTTTTACTTGAGCAGAATTTCTCATCAGTCTGGATTCTACCATCAGTCTGAATCTTGGCAGCAAAAGAAATGAGATTCATTCAGAAAACTCCATGCAATACTATTAACTCGATCAATCTTTAAAGAAGCTTTAATGCATCTTCATTTAATTGATGACATGGCCATATTGCTACACAAAAGATTTTTTGTAGCATGTCATTACTTTCATCAGAGATATGGCCTAAAAAGTGAGATCATCACACACTTTATTTGTAACATGACAATTTGTCTTTCAGAGCTGATGATCTCCATATTTAACAGACAGAAAACCAAGCTGGAGGTTTTTATTCACTCACATCGTTTGTACAATTAATTGTACAATAATCAAACCTCTCTCTTTGTAAGTCACTCTAATACAACATGGCAAGGAGTGTGTGACGGTGGGAATTGAACTACTTGGCAACGTCATTGACAATGCAAGCTCATCTTTATCACTGTTTTGATGGAGAACAAATGTCAGTAGAATGTCAGTAGACATATTCAAAGCACATATATCTTTAGACAAGCAGAATTTAGAGTGAAGAACCAGGTGATATAATATTGACTTAGCTTATATTTGTGTTTAATATATCTTAAAATGGATGCACTTTGTTTGCTCCACAGTGAACTACCTGCAACAAGTGAGCAGATGTAGTCAAAATAGTACCAGCCCGTGAAATTACAGTATATTCTTCTTATTCTCAGATGACCGTACTGTACTGGTAAAGTGCAACTGCTATCAAAATGGAAAACTGATATGGATGTCATCCCCATCACCATAGCTTGGAGAGCTTTGCCCTGCTCTGTGGCATCCTGCAGTATGTTATTGAGTTGAACAGAACAAGAGGTCATACTGCAGCGATGTTAGACAGTGTTGGTAAGCCTCACTGGGCTGGCTCCTCCATAGAGGCTGTGCAGTTGCGTCACAAATCTCCTAGCAACCACAGACGGGGTCATCATGGAGGTCCATTGCAGAATTGGCTGTGTGCAAACAATGGCTAAATATAACATTAGAACTGAAAAAGAGCTTTGTTGCGTGAGTGTAGGTCAATTCAGTAAAAGTGAATAGTCCGATATGGTTTGGAATGATTTCCAAATTTAGGGTATCGTTCCACAGTAAACTGTCTTGTCGTTAGCCCTTTCCCATCTGGTCTGGTTGCTACTCCAAAGCACTAAAAATTTAACTTCAGTTAACTTGAACAAACAGTTGGTTTATGGAATTGTTAGCTAGCTAACTAGCCAGAAGGCTAACTTAGCAAAGCAATCACTGTTAATGTTAACTTGTGACTACTAGCCACTGCTAATGCTGGTGCCTACTAGTTAGCTAGCATGCTAATCAGACGTGTTTACAACAAGGCAGCGATGGTTAGCAAGGCTCCAGTTAAAAACAACACAGAGCACAACCATGCTGTTCACACCTAATGGAGCCCAAGAGCTGAGGACCTCCAGTATGGCTGCCAGGTGTGACAGCTAGACTGGGGTGTGTATGTGTGTGTACCCTCACTTTTTGAGCTCCTCCAATGTGATATGCTGTCTCTGAGCTGCTATGGGCAGTCCTTCAAAATAAAGCGTGTTAATAAACCATTTATAATATGTCATGAAGGAGTTTATTTGACATTGACGTACACTTGTGTCGGCATCAGTGTTATAAGCTACTCATGGGTAAATACTGACTGCATCAACACATAACAAAACAAACATAATACATAAATTACAGTATACATAAGTTAATAAAGTCTAATCTAAATGAAGTACTCTTCATACTGTAGTTGACAAACAAACAGATTTGAGGAGTGGTCAATGCCATTTTGCCTCCTTCTGAACATGCCTGTGTGTGTGTGTGTCTAAGTGCGCCCATTAGTTAACAAAGGCATTAAGAATATTAATCATTGGCTTCTTGTGTTGTTATAATAAAACAGCATACTCCATTGGCATCTTTTAATGTCCCAATTCCCTCAGACATTTTGTGGGCTTGAATTGCTAACACAGTATCACTTGGAGCACCGTCTGCAATTTGCCTGCCAATTTAAATTTAAAGAGCCCGTTAAAGACAGTTAACGAGAGCAGGTCAGTAATTGACTATTTGAGCTGCTACGCCTTAAAAGCTAATAATAACTTCATGAATGGGCAAATCTGAAACAATGATCAGCATTGTAATCCGCCATCCGTCTTCTCAGATCATTTCGGCTTTATTTGAGAGTAAATATTCTAGTCAGGGAAGGTTTGAGTGAAGTTACAGTCTCCTTGGTAGGTGCACGCTGCATTCTTTGCTACCGTTGTTAGCGCCATGATTGACAGTCTAAGCCCAGTCAGGGACCCCCTATAAATGGAAGCTTAGATTGTTCTTTCTAATGGCCCTGTGGTTGACGGGTAACTGGTGATGAGTAGGATCTGCCCCAGAAATCATAGCACCGATGGGGGTGCGCTGCGA
>OOFE01002730.1:982-12235 GCA_900323365.1 Monocentris japonica | reverse complement strand
CCGCAAGTATCAATAAGATCTACGAAGGCCTTACTGAGAGGATCGGCGGAATTATTCAGGTGAATGTTAAAATCACCAAAGATGAGAATATTATCAGCTCAGGTCACTAAATCCGATGAAATTGGAGAACTCTTCTAAGAAGAGCAAATAGGGCCCGGGTGGTAAAGTACTGCTAAATAAATTGACGGGAGATTCGTAGCTGTAGGGCGCAGAATCAGGACTTTGAAGGATGTAAATTTTTTGTTAGTGTTGGGATTAAGATTAAGGATAGGGTTAAATATCAGGGCAACACCCCCACCTTTTTTCATCTCCCGGGCAACCTGAGAACAAAGAAAGTTTGGAGGAGAGGCATCAGTTAGAGGGAGAAAATTGTTTGGCTTTAGCCAGGTTTCACAGAGACCCATCATGTCTAGATTATGTTCAATAATAAGATCATTGATCAGCAGTGCTATTGATGAAGCCCATAGTGAGGTGTTCAGTACTGCCAGAATTTTTGTCAATGTTTATGGCAGTATGCGTGGGTCTAACTTCAATTAAGTCGCTGTAATTTATTGTGGGTCGGCAGGAAATTTGACGGGGGGCGCGGCAGGAGAAAGATACAGCCTTAATTGGAAGGACTGTACTGTACACAAAACTCCTGGCAAGAGGAGCTCTCAGCTCTGCGCAACACACACAGCTGCTCCGCCCCCATCACAGTGGTTGTTCCTGCAGGCAGGCTCGCTCGTGCCCGAGACACACACATATTACCGAGGGCACGACAGAACTCATTCGTGGACGCGCTACTACGTAAGCAGACGTTAATGCGCATGTTGTACCGGCCGCACAACGCGGAAGTAAACCAGGAAGATTTTTTTTTGACGTAAGCGCTGGCTGAATAACGTTCGTTGAAATGAATGAGCGGCCATTTTTCCATACCGTCTCCAGTTCTTCTATGTAACCTCCTTGGGTTTAATGCCTTATCACTCGCCAGAATAACCAAAACATGAAACTTCCGGTTTGGGCGTTTTGCCTTCAAAATAAAAGCGCGTAAATTTAAACGCGTAAAAGTATACACGACTTTAGTTGTATTTATCGAATACAATAACTGAGAAGTCAGATTAATGTTATATGTCATAATAATGTTGAAAAATACCATAATGGGTAGATGTATTTCTAACTTCAAAGGCTGCATATATCACACTGCAGCCATACTAAATTGGACACTGCGCAGGTCACCTTTCAGTGCTGCTGCACAAGCCTATGTCGAAATACTCCCGCAGACCTGCGCATTAACAACACACTAGCATGCAAGCCTAGAAAACCTGTACGTATAATATAATTTTATTGTGTTTTTTTGTGCAAAATAAAGTTGTTCTAGTCAATGTTTGAGCGCTGTGTATTTGTACACATGACGCTTTAATTCTGAAAAGGTCGGAACGGAAGTGTTATTCTAGTTCTGGCTGGCGGAACATGGCTGTTTTCTGCTAAAAGAAGGGGGGTTGTTTTCAACTAAAAAGTAGACCGGTCTTCACTTTATCAACCCCACGTAAAGGAGAATTTACGCTTGTTAGTTGGTCTTGACCCTGGTCCGCAATGGCCCAGTGTGTTCAGTCTGTGCAGGAGTTCATCCAGGACTCGTTTGTCCCGATGGTGGCCGTTTTATGTAGTGAAGATGCGGAGAAAGTGACTCGCAAAAATAACCTGAATTTCGCCGAGCTGCTCAGGCCCTTTTGCAGGCTTACATCCGAGGGTAAGATGACCCACTACAACACTAGATTGACATTCGTATAACTGTCACACATTTGGCATTTCAGTAAATCTCATTCCCACTTTCGGCTGCCAGCTAGCTTCTTTACTCTTAGGTGGGTGACAGATGACGTTAGCTACAGGCTAACACGCTAGGCTAGCAGACTGGACTGAAAGCGGCTGCCTGGTGACAGGATATCGGGGAGGTGGAGCTAAACTCGGGATCGACTTTGAAGTTTCTCTACCGATTTGACACCCGAGAGGGCCGACTGGCATCTGAGCAGTCAGCTTTTGTCACCCGACAACCGTGTTCTAGGATGACTTTTAGCCAGTCACTCAACAAACCTCTTGGTTTTTGGTTAGCAGGCTAACGTAGAGACAGCTGGCAAGCTAGCTAATCGGCTCTGGTTGCAGTCCATGCAGGCCCAAAGTCCATCATGGAGGCTAACACTGTCGTTAGCTTGATGAGACCAAGGTGCAAGCAGTGTCACATACCTCATACATGTCCACATAATAACAGATATGGGGTGATGGTCAGTATGTGTGAAATTGCCAGATATGCCACATGGATTTACTCCATCGTTAAACTTAAGGATCTCGAGTACACTAATGATGTGCCCTACTCCCTGTGTTTTTTTCTTGCTTCTTCTAGTGCAGACTTTGATAGGGTTCTATCTTTCTTTGTTGTCAAAGTTGATAATATCAGCTAAGATTTCTCGCCCCACCTCTTTAAGTAATACACCCTGCCTTCATCCAGACACTGTTTGTACTCATCTCACATGAGGTTGTCAGTCCTGTAGATAGATTCCAACCAATTTTCTCAAAGAAGTTATGGAAGCGTGCGCACATGCTCAAGCTTTAATGGCCATGCCACAATTTAGGTTTGATTGTCCATCATTTTAGTTTTGAGAAGAAATGGCAAAGGCATTGGTGAAGAGTGTGAGGGAGAAATTGAAAAAAGAAACAGTCTATTCAGTTTTTCCCTCAGGTTGACAATTTACTTTTGGCGGGGGGCTATTTTCAGTATATCACGGCTTGTCGTGGGTTATGGATTAATTACTTGCTTGTCCTTACTCACAGTGAGCATGAGCGAGAGTGTGTCCAGTGGAATCTAATGGTGAAAAGGAGCAATATGCTAGTCTTTGCACTGCACTCATGTTAACTTTCTAAAACTGTGTTGGACAGTTTGAGACTACTTGTTTTCTTATTCACACTGTTACTAACACATGCCTGTTTGGACCAAATTTATCACTTTTGTTTTCACAACGGGAGGGCTCCGTCTGATTGTGTGCAATGCTACTAGTCTGCTCGTCTGTCTCATAACTAACAGATATGGAAAAAAGGCATGTGCGTGCATTGTGTTTACAAGCAACAGAGTGAATGCCGGCGAGATTAGTCTCTGGCATGACAGAGAACATAACGTGATGCGCACCTCTTAGGCGCAGCATTAGAGATCGATATAGATCAATTTCTATACACTGACTTTTTATTTTGTGGCAGCTGTGCACCACAAATGAGCGTATGTAAGGGAAACACTGTTATTTGGAGGCCTTAGCTCTGGCATTACAAACAAGAAGTGGTGTGACTTCAAGAAGCACATTACTGCGCACAGAGCAAATGCGTGGGCCATTGTAGGAAGAGAGGGGCCCCAGCGCTCTCTCCGCTTGATGAGCATATGGCTTGTATCCTGGGCCAAACTGCCATCAGTGGCTATGTGCATCTGGGAGACACAGATGCACCTGCCCAGATGGAACTTGGTATGTCGCCCAGTTTGGATCTTATTGTAAGGAATTTTTGCTATGTAGTCGGACTTGCAATATAGCAGGCTTGTTTGTGCTTTGTTAGAATGTAGCCTATTTTTATGAACAGATCATTTGAGGTTTTTGGGAGAGAATCAAGTGCGCCACAGCCATTACGTAATGCTATAGCCTTTATATAGTGCTCTAAATAAAAATGGCACCCAAATACACATTTGGACATTATCCATTACCCACTTCATTTATTATAAATTCCAAATCCTGTGTGTAAAGTGGTGTACACACTTTTTGTGTGTACGCATTGTTTATACGTTTGGCCCCAGGCCTCAATCTATTGGTCCTTATTAACTACAGGCCTATTTTGAAGTTGTCCTTTTATTAAGTTGTCCTCACTACACGACTGCTTAGCTGATGTTAAGGACTGGATATCCCAAATGTCCCTCAGCTAAAAGATAAAACTGTTCTTGTTATTTGCCCCGAACTCATCTCAATGTTTGAACAATATGTTCAATAAAAACATGTAAAAGTACATTCTGTGTGTTGTTTGTTAAATCACATTGAGCCTCATTCACAAAACATGCCTAAGATCAGATTTGATCGTAAAGTGTTCGTACAAACGTTTCTACGAACACAGTCTTATTCATCGTTTTTGTTTGTACCTGAATTTGTTTGTTGGTATGATCAAAACCTACGAGTGTTTGGAAACATGCCGGAATATGTGCGTGTTTGGAAACGTGGGACGGCACTTAGAATGCCTTATTCTTTATGCAAAATCAATTACAGTAGTACATTTTTTTTGCACGCACATAAATACAAAGAATTTTAAGAAAGGTTTTGTGAATGATGTCCATTGTGCTTATTTTAGGAGCCATTTATGAAGGAATGCAGGTAATTCAAAATGGTTCACAAACATTTTCTCGCAACTGTGTATAAGATTGTCCACCTGCCCTTGTCTCCACTTCCAATGAAGATCAAGTAGAAAGTAAGTAGTAGAAAGACTGAACATTCTGTAGTCCAAAAGACTATATTGCCAAATTTTGGCATGGCTGATTCCAATTCCTTGCCTGGCTTTCTTCTCATTTACAGTGAAGAACATATTTATTGATTTATGCTAAATATAACCTATTAGTTGTGAAATGAAACATTGAAAATAAATGAACATTATTTCATGGATAGTTTTTTATTGTATCAATATATTGCGCTAAATGGTCGAGCCTCTTATTTATCATAATCACCATGGTAACGAGAAGGCAGTTTGTTGCGGCTGACTGACATCCTGTGATGCTAACTAGTATGAAATCTTTTTCATGCCACAGTATAATGTAGGGCAGGGGTACTCAAACTTTTTTTTATTTAAGGTTCACTTTCAAGCTCAGGGGTCTGGAACAATGCCAATAAAACAATGACATAACAAATCAAGCACATTGGTGTGGTGCTGGACTGTAGCAGAATGAATGCATATCTCTCTGTCCATTACTCTTTGAATTCTCTGTTCTCTTGATCAACTTTCCTATTTTTTTTTTTTTCAAACTTGGAGAACAATAACATTCACAGGTCCTGACTGATTGACTGACTGACAGTGACAACTCGTTGTCATAGCAATGACATTACGCTTCTTGTGATTGGACCAGAGTGAGCGCATCCACAGTAATTGACGACTGGCGTACACACACACACACACACACACACACACACACACAAGCAAGCGGCTCCGTGAAAGTGAAAGCGGTCTGCAATGCATGTCACACACACACATGTGTGCGCGTGCTCACAAATAAATATATATGTTTGATCAAACAACGTGGCGGACACAAGTAAATATATTCCTACATTATGTATTCCTAATGTGATGCACGGTCTTGAGAAGCCCTTATGTGGGGTTATGCTGGTTTGCACTGGCTGATTTGAATTCCTGCCCTCTCTTTCTACAGGTCACATACGGGATCCCAGTAACCAGGTGCAGGCAGTGAAGAACCTGCGCATCAGCGTCAACAATGTGGTTACCCGCCCCACTCCGGCCTCTGGTGCACTTAGCCCTGCCCAACGCCGACTGCTGAGCGAAGTAGTGTTGTCCTGTCAGCCACTGGAGGGCGGTGTGGCCAATGTGATCACAGCAGGAGACCATGACCTCAACTTCAGTGGTGAGTAAGAGACAGGACACTGGTGTCTACATCAAAGAATGGGTCAGACATACACCAATCAGCCATAACATTAAAACCACCTGCCTAATATTGTGTAGGCATGGACTCCACAAGACCTCTGAAGGTGTCCTGTGTTATGTAGCACCAAGGCGTTAACAGCAGATCCTTTAAGTCCTGTAAGTTGCGAGGTGGGGCCTCCATGGATCGGATTTGTTTTTCCAGCACATCCCACAGATACTCGATCGGATTGAGATCTGGGGAATTTGGAGGCCAAGTCAACACCTTGAATTCTTTGTCATGTTCCTCAAACCATTCCTGAACAATTTTTGCAGTGTGGCGGGGCACATTATTCTGCTGAAAGAGGCCACTGCCATCAGGGAATACCGTTGTCGTTGCCATACTTGCCGTACAATGTTTAAGTAGGTGGTAGGTGTCAAAGTAACATCCACATGAATGCCAGGACCCAAGGTTTCCTAGCAGAACATTGCCCAGAGCATCACACTGCCTCCGCCGGCTTTCCTTCTTCTCACAGTGCATCCTGGTGCCATCTCTTCCCCAGGTAAACGACGCACACGCACCCGGCCGTCCACATGATATAAAAGTAAACGTGATTCATCAGACCAGGCCACCTTCTTCCATTGCTCCGTGGTCCAGTTCTGACGCTCACATGCCCATTGTAGGCACTTTCGGTGGTGGACAGGGGTCAGCATGGGCACTCTGACCGGTCTGTGGCTACGCAGCCCCATATGCAGCAAGCTGCGATGCACTGTGTGTTCTGACACCTTTCTATCATAGCCAGCATTAACTTTTTCAGCAATTTGTGCTACAGTAGCTCTTCTGTGGGATTGGACCAGACGGGCTAGCCTTCGCTCCCCTCGTGCATCACTGAGCCTTGGGCGCCCATGACCCTGTCGCCAGTTCACTGGTTGTCCTTCCTTAGACCACTTTTGGTAGGTACTAACCACTGCATACCGGGAACACCCCACAAGACCTGCCATTTTGGAGATGCTCTGACCCAGTCGTCTAGCCATCACAATTTGGCCCTTGTCAAAGTCGCTCAGATCCTTACACTTGCCCATTTTTCCTGCTTCCAACACATCAACTACAAGAAGTGACTGTTCACTTGCTTCCCAATATATCCCACCCCGTGACAGGTGCCATTGTAACGAGATAATCAATGTTATTCACTTCACCTGTCAGTGGTTTTAATGTTGTGGCTGATCGTTGTAGATTCCAGAGGCAGCAAACAAATACACATCTTTTACACATTGATCACGTCATGTCCATTGCTAAAGAATTAGTTTCACTGTGGGCATATTGCTCAATGGCACTCAATGAAACACAGGAAGGCTCAACTTTGTTCAGAGTGGGAAGAGTAGGAGATGCAGCTTTAGAAAGGGTGAAAGTGATTACAGAGAAAGTGTTTATTTTATAATCATTCATCAGTGGTTACCCACCCCAGCAAAGTACAGCCATGACTGCTAGAGACATTATAATTGAGTCAAATTGTCCTGTAAATTTCATAGACAAGTATGGTCCCATTCTTAAAAAAAAAAAAAAAAAAAAGTATAGTTGTGAGAAATGGTTTGTGAACCCTTTTGAATTACCTGCATTCCTGTATCAATGGCTCCTGGAGTATGAACTGATCTTCATCTAAGTCATAAAAATAGATAAAAACAATGTGATTTAACAAATAACTGCTTTTCATGTCTTTATTGAACATTTTGGATTGGAAATCGTATGTGAACCATGCGATTTAGTAATTGGTGGAACCTCTTTTAGCACCAATAACCTCAACCAAATGTTTCCTGTAGTTGCTGATCAGAATAATGGTTAGGAGGTATTTTGGATTATTCCTCCTCAGTTCATTGATATTTTATGTCTTGCATGAATGGTTTGCTTTATGTCATACCACAACATTACTATAGCGTTAAGGTCGGGACTCTGACTTGGCCATTCCAAAATGTGAATTTTCCTCTGTTTGTATCATGGGCCGTTAACCTGATATTCTCCTGTAGAATTTCCTGATACAATTTGGAATTCATTGTTCCCTCAATGATTGCAAGCAGCAAAGCAGCCCCAAACCATGATGCTTCCTTCACCATACTTCACGGTTGGGGTGAGGTTTTGTTGTTTGTATGAGGTGTTTTTTCATCTCAAAACATATGTAGTGTTGTGCGCCCTTTTGCCAAAAAGTCTCTTCTGTCCACAGAACATTAGTATTCGCCCAAGAACACCACTCCTGTTTAGTGTTTTTCTTTTTGTGGACTCATGGACACAGATGTTAAAAAGTTCAAGAGATGCCTGCAGATCCTTAGCTGTTACTGTAGGGTTCTTTGTCACCTCCATTATAACGTCCACTCCTAGGGAGAGTAGCAATGGCCCTGAATGTTTTCCATTTGTATACAATCTGTAGACTGATGGAGGCCCAAATCTTTGGAAATGCTTTTGTAACATTTCCAGCCCTATGAGTGTCAACAACTTCTCCAGAGGTTCTCTGAAATTTCTTTTGACTGGGGCATATTCCACTTCAACAGATCTCTTTTTGGCTAGCAGACTGGAGGTAACCAAACTTTGCGACAGGACACCTCTAACCCACACCTGAATGTCATCTAATTGATTGGATCACCTGACTTCAATTACCCCTTTCATAGAAGTCATTATCCTAGAGGTTCACATATGTTTCCCAGCTCAGGCTGTTAATGTATATTGATAATGTAATCTATATTGTTATGACTTCCATGAAGATCAGACCATATTGTTGGAGTCATTTATGCAGGAATGCAGGTAATTCAAAAGGGCTCACAAACGTTTTCCTGCAACTAAGAACAATTGCAGTGCTGTCGGTACTAAAACCAAAACTCTGAAACCAATTTTACATCCAACCACCACTGCTACAGAAATATGGTGGAAAAACTGCTGGAACATAATTAGAAAATGATGCATTGTACCCAGACTTTCTACTAACAATGGCACATCATCTGGTAGTGCATGAAAAGCATGGACTCTGCCTTCTGCCCAATATATTAAACTAGTTCTAATATATGATCATAAGCTGTGAAATTCAAAATGCAAAAAATGGGAACCGATTTTGGCTCCTATTTTTTTTACAGCATACATTCAACCACTTTCCTGATCCAGTACTTTTTTTGATTGGGCAGTTGAAATGGTGATCAGCCGATCACTGATCAGTCATGCAGAACATGTATTGAATGATTATGATTGGTGCACCCCTAACAATGATTGCAGTCCTATATGCAGTGCAGAAACAAAAGCTAGGTCACTGACATGTGTTGATCAGCAATTGGATGAATGAATGAGTGGATAAATACAATAACAAATATTTATTTTACAATATAACTATATTCATCAAATCAACTGTGTGCACCAAAGTGCTTTACAAAGCAGAAAAAGGAGGCTGAGCATGGAACGTCAACAACAAAATGTAATAGCTTGACCTTGAATAGCACTTTTCTTGTCAAAGTCACAAAGTGCTGTAAAATAAAAGGAATGTAATAAACATCTCAGTAAGCAGCTACAATTTAGGGAACACACCTTAAAGACATTTTTCAAATGGTAGCCTGACAAGGTGATTGACTTCTTTCTCAACGTAAGCTGCATCAGAGTTTAAAAGGCAGGGAAAAACCTAGCCACATAAGTACAGAGAATGGATTGCCATTTTCCCAATCCAATATGTTCAATAACGACGTGAACAGTGGCATAGGTTTTGTTGGAACATTCGGGGGGACACGTTAAGCGGGGGGTCTGGGGGTCCTCCCCCATGAACATTTCCTGCATTCTGGTGAATTTTTATGCACAAATTTGTGCCTTTTCTGCATCAATTCATTGTGGAAATGTCTTTATTTATGTAAAGGAAAACACAAAATTCAGGCACCAGGTGGCAATTCAAAATATAATGGAATATAATGCAGTAAGGCTCTCAGGCATTCTGTAATGCTTTCAAATATTTTTTCTCCTGTAGATCAACTTTTCTCATTTAATATTATCCCTGCTGAGTCAACACACATATAGGCATGATTTACTCCTCTGTCCTCTTTTGTGTCTTTTGTTTGGGGAAGTAACCTCTTTAAATGTGCATGTGGCACCTTTAATAGCTCATATGTGTTTCAGCAAGATTTCTGCTCATGTTCAAAACTTTCTGCACATTCAAGACATATCACACATATCTGTGTTTTGGGATGATTTTTAGGAATCCTGTACATCTCAACTATGTTACTAAAGCTGACTGAAAACAAGAATGCAACACATTTTGGCCATAACCGATTGTTCAAATCTATTAGAGAATGAGACGTTGTCGAAACCTCTGAAGAAGAAACCTTAGGCTCCAAAGTTTACATCTACACGCAAGCCATGACAGTCGAAATCACAAGAAATCACATCTTTAACATACAGGATTACTCTTACAGGTCCCATATCGAGCAAAACTTTTTTATTCTTGTGCTTATGTTAACAGTGTGAAATTGCAAAGTACTGTTGAAAAGTACTGTTAGACAGTTACTGGAGAGAAGACAATATTTTTGTCTGTTGAACTATACAAAAAGCATAACTCACTAAGTCCTATTTTGTAAAACAAAACTTTTCTTTTCTTTTCTGTTTCCCAGCCCTCTACAGAACTCAACTTTAAGGGCATGCTCTGGGTATTGGTCTACTACAGTGGCATCAATTTGACCTATAAGGAGAACTCCCTCAAGCTTCTGAATTACATCCATACTTTCTTGATCAAAACGATCCCTCAACTGTAAATCAACAGTGTCCAACATGCTGAAGTACTCTGCTCTTTAGTACTCATTTGCTATGTCTAGGACATGTATGTCTGCTCCACCACAGAGGCGCGAGGAAAGTCACCATTTCCTCTGCCTTTGCAAACAGCTTTTGGAACGCTCTCTCATCCCGTTTCATTTGGAGTGTGCCTCTTACACAGTCTACCACTGCTGTCATTCCCCCAGCTGTTTGTGTCCTCGTCTGGAGAGACCTGTTAAGGTATTCCAGCTCTCCCGTTACCGCTGACCCAAGTTTCTGATGATTTTGCTATGTTTTCAAATACTTTCCCAATATTTGAAAACAATTTATGGACCCACTGCAAGGAGTCGCAAATCAGAGGCGATGATTTGCCGGTGTTGCCAAGTTAACACAATGTGCCCCACAGTGTACGTACAAAGCCAATGATTGTTGCTTCTTGATAAGTGCCTGTGCCCCTAAGTTTTTGCCTGCCATAGTCGCGGCCCTATCATATGCCTGTCCTCTCAAACATGACAATGGCAAATTCAACCTATGCTGCTTGATAAAGACCAACAAATTCTTCATGTGGGACCAAATCATGGTCTACATATCTAATGCACATAGACTCCTGTTCTTTTCCAGACACATCCTGTGTTCCATCAATGATTAGGGAGAACTGCACTAATTGTTGAGCGTTGATAGCTGCAACAATGTCTCTTACTGTATTGCCAAGGAGCTGAAGAATTTCATTCTGAGTTTGTGGGCTGAGATAATCATGGCTGCGCTTCTCAAGCCAATTACAGAGAATGGGGTCAGTTTCTGATCGATGCTTTAACATTTGGTTGAGATTACCCTCCTCTCTCTCGTGTCCCCTGAAGGCTTATCCCCTG
>OOFE01002726.1:34040-48886 GCA_900323365.1 Monocentris japonica | reverse complement strand
CCCCACCCCCCAAAATACATTGTCTACCTCCCCATCTTCCCCACATATCTCCCGTGGCGGCTATAAAATGCCTGCTAGCTCTGACTGTAAAAAGGCATGGGGGTGATATGGGCTTGGGGTTTGGGGAGGGTACAGGGGTGCAGAGGAAACAAATGGAGATGAGGCGGGGAGGAAACCTGAGAGCTGGTGTTCTCCAGTTTAAGGTGAAACAGAATAAGGGGGGTGGGGGTTCATAAAAATGAAAAGGAGCTTCACAAATCCAAACCAAAAGACAGTTCCTCACCCTCTAGTCTCTTTTCCTCTCCTTATTCCATGGGTCTCCCCCTTTTTTGTAACCTGTTCCCAGACATTTCTGTCTGTCTGTCCATCCTAACCCTATTTTGATTTTACTACGTTCTTTCTTTGCTTCAGCTGAAACACTCGTTGGCCCACCGCCACACCTGTTTCCTGTTTATGCCAGTTTTAGTTGTAATTTGTGTAATACAGTGGATGCATCTGTCTCTTTTTCTCTCTCTGTCTCTCTCTCTTTCTCTCTCTGTTGCTTGATGTCTCTCTTTCTCTCTTTTGCTCTCTCTTTCTCTTCTTTGCTCTCTGTCATTCATTTTATCTATTGTGACTACATCTTGCCCTTGTCAGTGTTTGCTGCCATCTAGTGGATCTACTCACAAGAACAAGGCAGAATCAGATTTATTACAGCTAAACATAACAGTACCTAGAGAGAGTGTGTTCATTAGTTTTAATGCCAGCAGTTAATGTTTACAACAAAACAGCACGGTACACTTTAGTAAAAAAAAAAAAAGTACATATCCAGGCCAGTATTTGTAATGCATTACAGTAATATTACTTTTCTCAGTAGAGTGTTTAGCTGCTTTACTTACTTTTACCTACTTTGTTCACTTATAACTGGGATGGATTAGGTGTCATTTATGGTTTCCTTCCAACTGACAGCACAAACTAAGTCTGTGAGATAAAATGTGGAACAGGCAAGTAAAAGGCTACAGAGAAAAAAAATTCCTAGGGTGCAAAATACATTTGTATGTTTGTCTAAAACTAGGACTTAAGCCCCCAGGGACGGCAGTTTGACCAAAGGAACTTGTGAATGTGTTGGATGTTTTGATATTACTTTTTAATGTAAAGTATATTTAGTAGCACTCCTTAAAACTCAAGTTATAATTGGGTATTGGGTTTGTGTGTCTGTATAGACAAGTCCCTTATCCAGAAGCCAGTGGACATGGAAAAACCCCCCGCTGCAGAGGTGGTGCAACCCGTGGAGAGGGACCCAGCAGAGCCTCCCCAGATTAAGGGACCAGTGGAACTGCCTGAGAGGAAGAAAGAGGAGGAGGTGCAGTTGGACCGCCCTGATGCTGGTACGGAAACTGAGCCAGGGTGGAATCTTAAGTAGAACTTTGTCTATATTTTAAACCAACGGGGTGGCACCTCATGACTCCAGATGCATGTAACAGCTAGTACCTATGAACTTGGGCCTCTGGGCTAACAGCAGTGGCTGGCTTTCTTGAGTTTTCACTCATACTGGCATGGAATGGGAGTTGGAAAGCTTCAAAACCAGTGGTTGAACTGCTCTGTGATGTCTGTCTGTTTCCCCAGGTGTTGCGGTGCCAGAGGCAGAGGCCCATCGCCATGAACCGCCAATCCCTCATGACGAGGTCAAGATAGATATAGGAGGAGGAGAGGAAAAGCCCAAAGATCTAGAGCAAGGGATAGGGCATGTCCTCGAAGGAAAGGATAAAAAAGAGGAGAAGGTTGAGGAGAAACAGAAGCCTGCAGGGGTGAGAAAAGAGGAAGTGGATATGGGTGGAGATGAGGTCCTGTCCAATGAACTGCTGGAGAAGCCTGTGCCAGAAGCAGACAACAAGCATGAAGTTCCTTCATTAAAGGAAGTGGAGAATCTGGATGCTGTGAAAGAGCTGCCGGCTGGAAATGCAGCTATGGCGGCACAGGTTGATAATGGGGGCAAAGCCCCAGAGGCTGCAGGGAAACGTGAGTGTTTCTCACCATTACTATTGAACTAATTAGCAGACCAGCTCAGTGAAAGACAGTAATAAAAAATACCACCTTTCTGGGACCTGTGCAGTACCTGCATAGATGGCATTCCAACTGATATGACCCTGTGATATTTGGTGATCTTTCAGCTCCACTTCCTGAAGGAGAACATCATCCTGCTGCAGATGGGGCTGCAGACAAAGATGCAGCGGAGGACAAGATGGACGGTAAGGGAGCAGATTAAGTGGAATAGTTTTCCCTTAAGGGGAGTAGACTTGGCAGAATCTCTGTCTCAGGCCCCATACTCAGCCACTGTCAATCCAGTCACATGCTGTGAAGTAGAAGGGTCCAGTTGACCATCACGTTAACTTGATAACGCACAACTTACAATATTTTAGTTGAACACAGGATTTTGCTGTGGTCTGTGGCATGCTATTTTTATGTCTCTGTTTCTCTTTCCCTGCCTCATCCTGCTTTTCTTTTATCTTCTGGGTGCCTGCAGGTCCTGAAAAAGTCTAAAATTGGTCTTAAAGTCTTTGTTTTTTTGGTGTGCTGTTCTTCTGTTGAGAAATTAGCCCAGTCATGCAGTTGTTTTCATTGTCATGTTTCTTTAAATATGAAATTGGTTTTATGTTTCATTCTGTCTGGCATTAAAAATGTCTTAAGTCTTAAATTTGAGTTGATGAAACTTGCAGACACCTCAAGTAATTATCGTCTCTCTGGTAAGTTTTTGCTGATTGTGCCAAACGATTGATGGTTTAAAAGGAGTGAAACGCAGGAGAGATATTCAGATATGTTTCTTTCTCTTACTTCTCGACTTGGCTTGATACACTTGGCAGTCTTTTTGGCCTTTGTTGACTCTTTCTCTTTCTTTTGCCTCTCTCTCCCTGTCCTTTTTTTTTTTTTTTTATTTTTTTTTACCCCCTTTTCTCCTTTTTTCTGCCGGACTCCTATCACAGTGATAAAAAAGCTGGTTGCAGGTATGAACTCCCTCTCGCCTCTTTCTCTTTGCTTTGGTCTGTCTCATCTTCTGTAATTCACATTCAGTGGGTCAGTAATGTATGAAGTTTACAGATCATGATTACAGCAATTAGTCACTAGTGCGTTTACCGTATCCCTAATAATTTCACCTCCCAACAATCCACCCACTTACCTCACCCTCTAACGTGGTTCTTGTGTGTGTGCAGCTCTTGTTGCTCATCCTCAGTTTATGTTTTATGTTATACTCCAGACATGTATGTTTGAATCAAACAATTTCCTGGAAACCGTACTAAGCCATAGTGGAATCAAAATTGAATCTTTGAAATGTACTCTTGGCTTGGAAACCTGCATTATGTGATACCCTTCCCCTCTCGGCTAGCCTGGAGTCTGGCCCGACACTAGCCTAATATGTTCCTTGCAGATCCCCTACCATCTTGCTATGCTACTCCATTTAGCTAATATAAAGTTCTCAGAGCTGCTGGCTGCTGTCTTTGAGCTACTTTTGCATGTATTTGCTCGTTTTTGATTTTTTTGTCTCTGTGTCTATGTAGAGGGCCAGTTAGACCATGCGGTGCTACTGCAGGTGATCAAGGAGCAGCAGGAGCAACATAAGAGACTTCTTGACCAGCAGGAGAAACTGCTAGCTGTCATAGAAGAGCAACACAAGGAGATCCACCAGAAACAGCCTGCCGGTATGTACACTCATCATTAGTGCAGAATTGAGTGTCTACAGTAGACAGAGAAAGCACAGACACCATGGCTTGGTGTGCTAAAAAATCTGGGATGAATGTGATAAAGTTTTCATTTTTTAAAGGGGGGGGTCCTGAAGGCGAGGGAGAGAAAGGCATCCAGGAACACTTGGAGATCATGGAGGGGGGAGCAGTGAAGCCCAAAGAAGCCCTGGCCTCAGACCCCAAGCAGCCCAGGGACGCAGCTGGAGCTCCACAGGCTGGAGGAGCTGAGCCTCACGTTGTGCCCCAGAATCAAGCTCAGGCTGGGGATAGGATTGCTGAGGCCGAGGCCCCTAAAGTAGCGGCTCCAGTGGCTTACAAGGAAGACCACCATATGAACCAGGTTGCAGGGGCAGCTGTGGTGGCTGCAGTAGAATCCCATAAAGAGCTGGGGGCGAGGGGAGTACCATTGGGACAAAGAAGACCAGATGACGGTAAGCCCATACCTCAGAATAAACAGGTAGCCCTGGCTAAAGATGAGGACAGGAAGCTAGATGGAGAGAAGGAGGCAATGGAAAGAGAGAGGGTTGAGAAAGAAAGGATAGAGAAAGAGGTGCAGGCAAGAGTGGAAAAAGAACGATTGGATAGGATTGAGAAAGGGAGGATAGAGAAAGAGGTGCATGCCAGAGTGGAAAAAGAACGTCTGGAGAGAGAGAAAAGGGAGAAGCAGGCCAGAGAACAGGAGTTTGAGAAAGAGAGAGCAGAAAAAGAGAAACTAGCACAGGATAAAGCAGCCAAAGAGATACCTGAGAAAGAGAGAGCAGATGACAGAGTCCAGCATAACGGCGTGGAGGCTGCACAGGGGGCTGGGAAAGAAGACGGCAAAGCTTTGAAGAAAGGAGGACGAGACCTCAAAGAGAGAGCCGCTGATCAGGCCGACTCCAGAGAAGGTCTGGAAGACAGGGCCATCAAAGCCGAGCCTCAGCCCCAGGGGTCCCAAGAGAAGGTCAGGGACCAGGGAGACACAGATCTGAGGCGGAGGCGAAGGGCGCTGGGACCCGGAGAGGCTGAAGGGCTCCCTGAGGAGGCTGGGGTGTCCAGGGGGATGCCTGGGCTGGAGCCCTTGTTTGAGCTGGGGGGCTTAGACTTGCATGTGGCCCTGGAGGGGCAGTTACTGGCGGGGGCAATGGTGCACATACGGCAGATTAAACAGGCCTCAGAGGCTGAGGAAGAGATGTAACATATGTCACACACAGAACTGGCTCAGTCAATAGTAGGACACAAGCCCTGAACACACTCACTACATACTGAATACCTGCAGGACCAGCATCCCTTCACCTTACATTCTCACTTCCTTCAGAGGTGGTATGGACCAACAGGAACACTTGGAGCTCTTTCTCACCTTGTCATGGTGGACTGAGTGGCTACGGGGAATCAATTCAACATTCTTTATTTCTTGTCATTCTGTTGTTTCTGCTACCAAAGCAAAAGCTCCTTCACTGAGTCTCATGCAGTGGTTCAAGAGGATTGTAATAGCTTGGCAAATATTTTGTTTTTGCTTTGATATTGTATATCACTGCAAATAATCCAAAGTCTTTATTGAAGAGCTATTTTTATGTAAATATTAAGTTATTTTTAATCTTCTCGTGGGGTGAAAGTTTTGTATGGGTCACTGCTAAAATGTGTGTAAATCTATGCAAAGACCATACTGTAGTGTTTGGAGAGGGAAAGTATCCAATGGCTGTATTTGAGTCACTTTAATTCCTTTAATATTCTCCAGTGACGTGGCGTCTGTCTTTCTGTAGTAATTATTGTGCTTGAGTTTTTTTTTTTTTTCTTCCTGTACTGATTTTATTTTGATAATATCTGGTCAGTTTGTGTGTTATGTTACTTTGAGTTGTAAATACTGTAGGTCTCTGAAATGTCGAATAGTGGGCAATCACTCTTTAGGGTTACTTTGAATCTACATTTTTCATATAGACGACTGAATTTGTCCATTCCAGAAGTATTCTTTGCAGCCATATTCCTTCATCCTTCAATTGAACGTAATTCTGAAAAGTCAATGCCAATACTACGAAGTACTGCAGTGCAGCCTTATTGTTTTGTTAACTGGAATATGTAGCAGCATGAACCAAACGTTCTGGAGCCGTTCCTTGTTTTTCCATTTTCTAGATCTGCACTTCACTTTGTTTTTGTCAGTGCCTTCCAACCCATGTTTTATGAAAAGGAAATGTGGTCCCTTTCGTTTCCTCTGTGCCTCCTAATTTACTGTGAAACATTACAATAATTGGTCAGAAAAAAACAGTTCTGTAAATAGTGTTAGGATGAATAACTGAAGGAAATATTGACCATGTGTTTGTTAGCAATCCAACTTTTCTCACAATTTAGTTTTTCTCAAATTCCCCTATCAGATGTTGGGTCTTTGCTTTGTACAAGAGGCTATTTTTCTGACAGATTTTTCTAAGTGCATTGAATTTGATATTTTGCTAAAAAGATGAAATAAAATATAACAAAACCTTAAGCATCTCTGTATTACTCATGGCTGTCAGTCGGTGTGTTCAGACAATAGTGAGAAACAATATCAAGTCATTTTATTCACATTTCTACATTTCTGTTGCTGTTTTTCTTGTATATTACAAGAAACAGAAATACAATAGGAGAATACTGATGACCTTGCTTCATTGTAACATTGGGTTGTCTCTGTTTTTCCATTATACCATGAAAATGTGTCAGCTGATTTTTCCTTCTCAACAGATTCGACCCACCATGCACATTCACAGCAGAAGGTAGTCAAAGTGCTAGTGTCTTTGAGCATTTGCTTCGGGTATCGTGAGTCACAACGTCCAGGGAGGTCACCTGAATTGACCCGTTGTATACTGTGAAGTTGAGAACACCACATGACAAACATCCAGGAAGGATTCCAGTCACAGAATGGACACTATTTTGCTCCTTTCTTGGCCTGTAAGAACATTAGACGTTTTCAAATTTGACATAATCAACCTGCAACATTACAAGGGTCAGTGGGGAATACTGGCCATGACAAACTCACTGCATTTGCAAAGCAGGTCTTCAGTGCCTCAAATTCCTTGGCACACAGGTCCTTCCTCAGCTCCTGTCTGCCTGTGGTTGTAGCTGCCACACACTTCCCATATGCTGCTGCCTGGGGGACACAGGGTAGGCATCAAACAGAGACCCAAAAGAGCCAAGCTCTTTCTTTCCCCATCACCTTCTGTCTCGTACCCTGATTATCTGCCTAGTTCATCCCACCCCCAAACACACAGCAAGTCCCCATAGTCCCAAACTATTGAGGTTAACAGGTCCATCTCTTTACAGCTCCAAAAAAGCCTTAAATTGTCCATAAAACAGCTTGTGCAGCAAAATCAAAGTGTTCTGTAGCCAAATGATTGCACTGTAGGTCCAAAAGTCAAATATTTGCCTCGCAATATCCTTTATTAATACATATATAGTTGAATGAGAAATGTTCAGAGAAATGTTACGCTTTTTTTTCTCAGCTGTGACAAGATTGCCTCGTTAACCTCAATAGTTTTGGAGAAGGCTGATGAAACTACGTATTTGGTGGCCGCACGTTATTCAGTGGAGTTTCGACTGACATGGGGGTGAGCTATTCCTTTAAAAAGTTCAAGACGTGTGCAAGATACACAGCTACATCCACCAACACCACCAAGCCAACATCCTTTATCACTTCTCACCTCTCCGGCACACTGCGCAAAAAGCTCGGGGAAACGTCTTATTCTTTCACGGCTGCGACTCCAGACATTTAACCCAGACATGGTGCTGGTTCTGCCTTTGTCAGAGGGAGCGGCTGCACTCAACAGTCACTGACTTACAGTGAATGTTTTAGGTTAGGAAGACAACTGACAAACACACTAGAGAAGATTCTGGAACAGATAATGCTCTAAAGTTTGTTCAATCTACTAACTTGAGAGCATTTAAATGAAAATATATCCAACAGCAGACGAAGCATTCTCGATAAACCATGGGCAGCGCCATATTGTTGACCCTGTAATCAAGGAAACGTTGGGCAGATTATCTGATGATGTGATTCGTTCAGGTTTGTGACAATCAAAGTGTGAGCTCGCTCGTTCTTTTAAGTGATTCGCTAGTAGTCAAGCTTACGCAAAAGCAGTAGACCAATAGAATTATAGGGTTCGTCTTAGTGCTGTATGATTGGCTAGCTGTCACCTTAGGTCCCGCCTTCCCATCGCAACCCGAAGAGGAAAATGAGTATCCTGCAGCCTGGATTGCAAAATCATGGCAACATTTATGGAACGACTTGCTTTTCTTCAGAAAGTAAGTTCCGTTTACAACTGTTATTCATTTGGATACCAGCACGAATTGAATTGAACAATCCCAAACACGAAATAACAGATCGGTTCTGTTTTGTTGTGCCATCAATAGCTTGCTAGTCTAGGTAGCATGCTAGCTAACCGCACAAACATACAGTCGGTGTTGCATGTCATGTCTCGCTGGGCTTGGCATCCCCCCGTTCTCCACTTCCCAAAACTACCCAGGCAACCAGACCAGCCGTTGCTGTCACCACTGGACTAATGCCCATCATTTTCTCCACCAACTTAAGGTGCCAACTCTGATGAAGGCTACAGCAGATGATGAAAACCCCTGTCCTGGCTACCTCTTCCAGGAGATCGGAAGTATCCTTTGGCAGCTACTGCTTCAGCTTCAGCTTCTTTGGAAGCCAATATCTACCTGGCGTCACATGTGGATTAGTTAAGTTGAGAGCTGTAAAAAAAAAAAAAATGTTGAAAGATTTCATCTACAATCACATATCCAGAAGAGATGCACAAATGGTATTACTGGATATGGGGCTGATACCATATTGGGGCATCAATATTGGAGAAGCTTTCACAATTAAAAATACTAAACTCCAATACTCAGAGCAGCATGTAGCATGTCAGCTATCAAAGCTAAGTGACTAGGTTTTCTCCTTTTTAGTCGCAATCATTTTTGTTCACTAACACCATAATAACAAGTGTTATGACAGGATCATGCAGGCAAATAGTTAAACTTATTCTAAGGAAGCTGTTCAAATGTTTTCATTAATGTTTTTCTTAAGTAGACAGCTTAAGCACTTCTAAACAGGTGGGTGTGTTCTTGACACACAGTTCTCAAGTGATCTTCTGGTGTTACACACTGGGGAAGATCACTTTGCCTCGATCAAACATATGTAACTATTATGCTGCAGAGGTCCATGTTCATCGCCTCCTTAACCATCTTCGCACTGTAGAAATCTCCCATGAGTCATCAGGTTGTGGTCAGTGTTTGTTGGAGTACCTTCTGGAGAGGCTGCAGGTGGAGTCCTGTCATGTAAAACTCAAGGTGATATAATATAATGACCTATGGTGAGAGCAGGATAATATCTGCAAGCTAAAATGTTGAAATGGAACTGTCTGATGTTGACGTAATGTATGAAGTAGCGTATTAACTGCTCACATAACGTGTAAGTGCATGTATCCCGTGAGTCAGCATTACCTTGTTTTGTCATTAGATAAAGTCCTTAACATTTGTCGTATTTACTCTTCTATTCCAGTCTTTGGGCAACTTGACATTCTGTTGTTGCTGCTTTTGTTTCAGGTGCTGAAGATCTTCGTCCATCTCTGTGGCCATGGCTCCAGTCATTTCCTCACAGAACTCAGAAGGAACTCCACCTTCATCCAGCAAGCGTCAGGTTAGAGACTGGTCTCTGACAGAGATGCAGACAAACGATGTGGCTCAGCATTTGATATGATTATACCAACGATTCAGTGATGGAGCCTCTTCTGTGAATGAAATGGGAAAAAAAAAGATTCAAACATGATATAAATTGATAGTGAGAGGTACTATTGGGCTCTCTGTTCCACTCTCAGGTATTCACTTTGTTTGCTGCTGTGTGTTTTGTTCTCTTCTAAGTTTACAGTGGTCCTCCTGATCCTATCCATGGCACGGCATTGTACCAGAAAGTGAGGAACACAGCGCAGGTGAGCAACAGATCATATTTCACCATCATGTCCATACTAGTTTCAATATATAATCCATCACAGGTAGGCAAACACAATTTCTGCCTTCATCTGTTCACAGGAAGTGGCGAGGTTGCTTTTCACAGATACAATTTCCACCACGAGCAGCCTTTTCCCGTGCACCCCAGCCACCACAACTATGGGTGAGTATTACAAAACACAACTTGATAGTGTTGATCCACGCACTCTACATACCATTTGAACGGCATTGTGGTATGAGAAATAATACTACATCACCTGACCACTGATGGATGTCACTTCAGTTACTGTTTAATCAGACCTATACAGTGGTCAGTCGTTTGTAAACTGAAAGCCATGAGTGTCATGAGTCTGTTTTTCTGTTCAGGTATGGGCTCAGCGTCTTCCCACAGGTCAGGAATGCAGGGCTTTGGATACAGCGCAGGGAAGCAGGGGGCAGGTGAGTGCCAGGCACAGCAGTCTCAATGTCATGTCTCAATGCCATTTTTGAATATACTGAAAAATACAGGGAAGACTACCTGCTCCTTTTTTTTTTTTTTAACGGAAAAAAAATCACTGTAAATTTCTATTCTTCCTGTACTTATGCGTCCAGCAGGCAGTGACACCCTACTGGACAAGATCCAGAAGGCTGCAGAGGTAGTGGCCAGTGCTGTCCTTCCCCCAACCGAGCACCAGGGTATCCGTCTCCATGACAACCACTACCGGGCCGTGGTGGCGCCCTCCGCGCCCATAGAGGTGGCAGTGCCAGCATGCGCCTACAATCTGCCTCCTCACAGACCCAAAGGTCAGACATGGTTGTTTGTGGAAACGTGATGTGACTTATTTCCCTACTTCTAGATACCATTCACTTTCATTCAACTCTGAATGATAAAACGTCTCAAAAACGTCTCTCCTAACCCTATGTTCTCGCCACAGTGGTGACCCAGCGGTGCCCAGGGCAGGTAGGCGGGGGCTGGGAGGAGATTGACAGTGGCAACAGCTCCTCTCACAACTCCTCTCAGGACAACGCAGCCAATAGCAGGGCCTCTGTGGGCAGGAGCAGCAAGTCGGGTGGCACCGGGAGCCAATCAGGTGCCAGTAGAGAGAGCAGTGGCGACCATTCAGAACGGTGAGTGGAAAATCAAACCATCAAATCAAATCATGGGCTTACGGTTGGAAAAGTTAGAAAAAACAATGATATGCAGGAGGAGGAGTTGGAGGTTGAGGTGGCCAGACCTTATTGACCCAGCTGGTACTGACTGATGGAAGGGCCACGCCTCTTCATTCACATTCAGCTTGAAAAATGAAAAAGAAAATGGAAATTGGAAAAAGCCAAATGGAAATGAGAGCCAGCAATGTGAAAATGTTTGGGATTTCAGTGTTCTATTTCTGTGCATTTTCAAATTGATTTTTCATATTTTCTCTTTGTATTTCCAATTTTCCTTTTTCTATTTCCATTTTCTCTTTCACATTTAATTTTGGTATGATCATTCCTAGTGCTACAGTAAAAAAAATAGACGGTCCATCATTTAACGATTACATTTGAATCCTCCTCTTTCTGTTCTTTTTTTCTCTGTCCCCACACCTCATCTCTGTCTCAACCTGTCCCTCCTGTCTCTAGAGTGGAGGCCATGCAATTGGGGGACTGTGGCCAGGAGATGGCGCTCATCAGCAGACTGACCGAAGGCTCCAGAGTCTTCCTGTCCAGAGAAGAGAGCCAGCACTTCATCAAAGAGTTAGTGCATTAAAACGGACATAGTTTTCTCCCCATATCTGTACATTTCCCTTCCAATATAGTATGTAATCGCTGGAATTTGTTTTCATGAATTGGTCCTGTTTCTGTCTGCCAGGTGCTCCATTCTCAACTGTGAGGTCGTGGTGGAGTTGCTCTCAAGCAGACTTCAGGAGCCCTCAAACACCGTTCAGATGGTAACACTTATTAGGCTGTTATTAAAGTTAAGACGCAGGTTTTCCTTATGATAATGCTATGGAACCGTAATGTGCGCCATGTTCCTCCTGTCCTGCAGAGGGCGCTGTGTGCTGTAGCCTGCCTCATGACCTCTGACCTCCTCTCTCTGGAACACATCTTTGGGGCCACCCAAGGCAGGCTGGGCCAGCTGAGCAAGGGGCATCCTGGACCTGTGGCCAACAAAGCCACCAAGGTATGAGAGACAGAGAGAGAGAGAGAATGGGGAAAGTGCGATAGAAAGAACTATAGAAGGTGTGGACTGGTAAAGATACAACAGAACTGCAGAATACTACAAATGAATTTTTTTTTTTTTTTGTCTCCTTATCTCTTCCTGACAGATCTTGCGCCAGTTTGAGGCTCTGATGGGTGGACCTCCACCTACGCCCAGACAGGATACAGCAACCAACAGCCATCTGGCTATAGCTGCCCAGCCCTCCACGCCTGTGTATCCAGTCCCTTTACTACCAACCCACTCTGCTGATATCGCCAACTTCAACCATTATCAGGCAAAGGACCTTCAGTCTGTCACCCAATCCCTAGGTCACCCACCTTCCTCTTCTAGTCTAGACTTGGATCAAAGGGGTTCATCAGGGGGGCCGATGAATGACGTCAATGAGAAAATGTCTCTGAGTCACGAGGAAGAGTCAGTGCAAAGCCAGGCGGAGTCTACCAGGACTAGTGAGGTTAAAGACCCAGAGCTTCCTACAGATAGGGGCTCTCCTCCTCCCTCTGAGCCCCAGCGTGAGCAGCCCTGTCTGGGCATACTGTCCCTGTTCAGCGGTATGGAGCTGGTGACCAGGGGGAGGTCTTGGTGTCATGAGCCTCTCGCTGAACGAGAAGACTTGCAGACAGAGACTGACATGACGGAAGAAAGCATAGGAGATGTAAGGGAGAATCAAGCTGCCAATAACGCTGACACTCCAGTGATCTCATCTCTCCCTTGCATCGGTAAAACCAGTGACATCGCTCCTCCAACGCATGACATCGCATCCAACAGCAGCCAAGCAGTATCAGCCTTCTCATTTCTCAACTTTTGACCGTGATCACAACTGTTATGGTTAAACCAATGATGTCGCCATGAGTGTTGCGTAAACCAGCCTCTGTATTTGCAGATCTGTAAGGTTAAAGCAATATAGAGAAAGTCGTTTCAGGTTATGTGTGTATTGCTCTCATTTGTATGGTGCCTCCTGCAAGCTGGATGTGGGGCAGTATGTTAAGTTAGGAGGTAAATATCCTGGACACACAGGAGCCCCCCTCCCAACTGTCAAGAGAGAGGAGTAGTCTGACCTACAAGTCTCATTTTTCAAAAGTATTCACAAGTCTTACTGTCTTACAGGTTATTGACAGTTTCTTTATCTCAGGATTCCTTTCGCTTAACTGAAATTACTCTCAAGCCTCTGCAACACACCCCCAACCTCTCTGAGGGGATATCCCTCCATTCGTATTTTGCACTACACTTGCTTTTCTTATGGATTCAGAAGTCTACAGCATAGGATTATGTCTTCCGTTATTTTTTGGTACTAAGCTATTAAATATATCTGACTGTTTGAGTGTTGATTTACAAATATTTATGATACCTTTCTCCTGTTAATTTAAACATACCAGTGAGATCGGTTGTAGAGTGCATGTCTATGCCTACAAAAAAAACCTCAGTGAAATAATACTGAGGTGTTGTATGTGTCCATAACCATGTTAAGAACACGCGCGGGCTGCAATCAGCATAGTGCAAAATATCTGCAGATTGAAACGTCATGGACAGTTGCTCATGTCACAAAATAAAAAGCGGCATAGCTTCACTATATAACCATCATTGTTTCTGTTGCATAGTGTTTTGCACTGTGGAATGCAGCCCAAACTAAGACCCGAAACAGTAATGCAACCTGCTGGTATTTATAATGAACATACTATTCACAACGGTGTCTATTTCAACTTCAGCTCGAGCCATGCTGTTGCACATGTACAGTATGAGACTGCTGCATAACAATAAAACACGCTGTATTTTTGCTACAGCACCAACTACTACATAAATGTACGACATAAATCTTCATCTATTTGTAAGAATTATGAATGGTACTGTTGGGGCATGCTGCTGACATCACTGACATCAAATGTTTTACAATTTTTACATTTCAAAAGCCCAATTTCAACATAAAATATGAAGCACTGATATCACATTCACAACTCTTGATTTATTTCATTTGCAACACAGTGTATTGGTCATACTGCACAGGCCATAGACAAGTATGGGAGGCAGCCTTTGAGCACACACACATACAATGTGTAAAACTGTGGTAAACACTTCACGTTCTCACAAAATAAATCAGAGAGCCTGTTCTTGAGGCCTCGTTTTGTCAAAAGCACTGTGCTGAGTATATCCCTGCTCGAGCCACAGACTCTAGTACTTACTCACAGGTCTCTATAATTAGCCAGGGTCTAATTTGAGGTCAGATTTTGGTGCCGAGGCTCATGAAGAATCTCTGTTCCATTACCCTGAACCCACTGGCCTTACTGCACCCCAACATTCAGGACTTATTTAGGTGATTGAAACAAACTGCAAAGTTCTGCTCTTACTTCATCACTTTGGTCAGACATACAGTAACAGGTTAGACCTGAATGGTGGCTTAACTGGATTGTTTTAACAATGCTCCTTGGGAATGAATAGGTTGGCCTCCCATCAGCTTCCTTCGTGACTGATTTGCCTGGTCGAGAGTAAACAGAATGGGGATTTACTGAATAAAGTGCTTAGCTTTATTTAGTTTTGCAAGCACTTTGGATCGTACACACATTTCTTGTAATTAGCACCAATGAAAATGTCCACGCATAAATGCACGCATGTAAAAAGAATGATACCCCTTTGTAAAGTGCTTGGGGTGCACACACACACACATACACATCAATACTGCACAGAGAACCACAGTGGTTGGGCCATGGAAAGGCAGGTGTGCTTATGGTCTTGACACATGGTACATGGTGAAGTGGGGATGAGCCTTCATGCCCCAAATCTGTAAACCTCCCCACACATTATCCCCTCCCCCCCATCCCGAGTACGTCTCTTGATGCTTTCAAGGAGGGGCCACTGTGCCAGTGGTGTCAGGACTGATGGGCAAGGGACAACAAGGTCAGGAGAGGGGTCAAAGGTCGTTGTCACGTCGAGCCTGGCCGACCCCTGGTCTGCAGACTGCTGAAGTGTGCCTCCCTCAGGACTCTGTTGATATGGTCGTAGGAGACACTGCT
>OOFE01002726.1:21826-34020 GCA_900323365.1 Monocentris japonica | reverse complement strand
AGGAGACACTGCTGCCGTTGCCATGGAAACCCTGCAGTGAGGAGCTGGCAGATTCTTCAGGCTGGGGACTGAGGGAGTTCTGGGAAATGCAGTTGTTCCGGCCATGTGTGCATAGACTAGTGCTGGCTAAGGCCGCCCTCTGTGGACTACTGGTCCCACCGCTGCTGTCGCTGCTGGACGACTGCAAAGATAAAGGAAGGGACACAAAGATAGACTCTGAATCACAGCATTGCTTAAGATTATTCATCAGTAGGGGAGGGATGCACAAGCTCTAAATACAACATGCAGAGCTTTCCTGACATTTGTGTCACACACACACACACACAAAAATGGCTTTTTTCACACACAAGGCCAACCAGATGAGATTTGGGTAAACCTATAATGTGTAGGATTTACTGACGTTAAGATGAAGGCAAAGATCAACTCAGTCTAACCTCTGAATCCCAGACATCTCGTCCCAAATCAGACACCAGCAGGTTGGGACCCCCTCCTGACCTCTTGGCCTGAGGATTCAGCTGTTGGTCCTCTTCGCTGTCACAGCTACGACGTCGCTTCCTGTGGAAACAGAAATGGAAAGAGATAAAACAGAGGAAGAGATGAGCACAGGAAAGGCGAGTGAATATGAAAATGGTAGAGAGAGAGCGTGAGAGAGACGTTGTGGGGAGGGGGAGAGAGATTGGGAAGAGAATGGGAGAGTGGCAGACTGAACATGAAGAGTGACCAAAAATAGAAACACCATCTAGCAGTTACATGATCAGACATGTGCTGCTGGGATTATAACAACTCATTAAATACCTGCCTCGTTTCACTGGGGTCTGATCAACATGGGAAATCGTTAACAGACAAGCAATAAATTGATGAACACGACATTTCAGAAGGGTTCTTCTCGCGTTACCTGTTGTTGGTCAGCATTTTTGGACGAGTCTAAATGGATGATGGTTTTGGTAAGAGAAAGGTTGACACTCCCTGATGTGAACCGGTTTGAGGTATCCTACTTTGTAGGTTTGGCCAAAACCCAAACCAATATGAATTCCAGTAACGTTACAGCTCCACGACCATATCGTTGAAACTCAGTATGGGAAGCTCACGCTCATCTTATCAGGAAGCTCAGGTTGTGTGAGTAAACTCCAGCTTGTTGAAGCTCAGCCTTGTCACCGTTAGAAAGCAAAAATCCTGGCTGCACTTCAGACCTGTCAGTTCTCCAAGTCCAGTCTGCCACTGCCTCTGCATCGATGGTAGTAGAAACGGACGCTGGACGTCAGAAAGCGAGCTAGCTCTCGGTTACGCAATGAAATCTCGAGGAACTTCAGCAATGACAGGAAAGGCAACAAGCTAACTTGCTAGCTGCTACCGTACCAATCGTAAAGCTACTATGCTAATGCTAGGGTCTTCCGCTTTCGTATTCCCTTCACTTGCCGTAGTTCTTGCCTGTTTCTGACAGCAGGCTAACAAAAAAGAAAGGAAGAAATCAATCAGAAGTAAGATGAGTAATCCTACGGCGTCGTCATCGTCAACTTGACCACAGTCGAGAACGGAAGATAACGTGACAAACCACTTTTATCCAGTCCTCACCGTTGACTAAACTGCCAGCTAGTTGTCAGTTTATCCGCTGCCCGCAGCTGGTTCTGTTTACATGACGTCACGAGACTACAGACAAAGCGGAAACTACGAGGCTCCCCTTGTTTTCCCATGAGAACATATGATGCTGCTGGGCTATACTGTAGTCGCAACCCGGGCATACACTGGAACCTTTATCTCTTGGGCTCCATGAACTAACTTGGTGCAGGTAAAACTGTTTTTGGTATTGATTCTCTAGAACAGTTTTCCCACCACCGAGTAGCAACGCGTATGCTGTGTTGACATTTTCTCAATTCCCCTCCCCTCGGGATCATCAAAGTCTCATCTCATCTCGTCTCGTCTCATCTCACTCAAATATATATAAATATAAACAGAATATATTTAAGCCTTTTAGGATCAAATTGTAAATTGTATGTCATACGTATCCATAGTTTGCAATATGTCAGTAAGGTCACCATACCAAACTGCAGCAATGAGGAACAGAAAATTGATCCCTACATGATAGTGAGGCCATGTTGCAATTTCACCTTAACGTCCTCTGTAACTATGTCTCTCCAAAAGATGCAGGTGATCCAGCACTCTGTGGAGACACTGCACGCAGCATTGGTCTCCAGCCGTCCTGACTTGGCTGATTGTTATCATAAGTACACCAAAAAGGAGAGGCATCTTCTGGAAGAAGGGCTCCACCCAGGGGGGCCAGGTTCCCTGTTCCAGCCCATCACAGTGCACTCTGACTCGGACTGGATTCCTGTTCACCCAGAGGAGCCCCAGGACTTCGAGAGCTTCTACAAGGACCCTTACCGCAAGACCCCCACCACATGCCACAACACCATCTACATTCAAACCATAGGTGAGTGTGTCTAGTAGGGTCCCATATATTGCTTTGATATATCAGGCCGATATTGGGCTTTCATTAAATATCAGATATCAGCCAGTAGTGTCGTCCACCTTGACCACAGCTACATATAAACAGACTGTAAAACCTGCAATCAAATGTTATTTTCTTTTCTTCACATAATCATTTAAATTTATAAATTCTTAATTTAAAGGGAGTAATGTATCCTAGAGTTTCTCCTACCCCTGTATAGGTGTGGTGGGTCACCCTGCCTGAGTTTTTGGGCATAAGAATGGTCAAAGTTAAAATATATCAGCACAAAATATCAGCTATTGGCAGCTTCAATACAAAGATATCAATATTGGCCTTAAAAAATCAGTCAGACCCTAGTGTCTAGTCTTAGTCTACCTTGCAAACACACAAGCTCAAAGGCCATTCAACTCTCCCACTAGCATAGATGATGTTATGACAGTATACTATTGATTAAGAAGATTTCAGACGTGTGAGCTGGATATCGTAAGACAACTAGCTGCACCTGACAGACAAACCAGTCATTTTCAAACCAGCTGATTTTGATCCACGAGCTGATGTCTACTGTTTCTCCTAGTGTATAGGAGTTGCGTGTCTGTTTTTAGTTTGACACCCACCATCAACCCTCTGATGCAGACAATGAACAGGAGACGTGCATGCAAGAAACCACATACTAAATGTATCTAGGTCACCACTTTACAGTTGTGGAGGCAGCTTTTTCTTGACTACCCACGTACAGCATGTCATATGGTTATTAAGCCTCATATTTAGCTTTATTTCCACACTCTTTTCTGTTAGGTTCCTTCGGGGAGGCGGGGGCCCAGACAGACCAGTATGTGGAGTGGCTCAGAGAGTACTGCCAGGCCTTCTTCTATGGGCTCATTGTCAAGTTGCTGCCCCCGGTTACTGTGGCTGAAACAGGATGTTCTTTCAGGGTTAACAGCAACTCGCACAACCTGCAGATCCTTACTGGTAGGTCAGGGAATTTCTTACCTGAACTTTTAGCTAGCCTAAATTCTATTTATGTTTTTTGGCCATTTTCCATCTGAAAATGTCAACAACTGTGGGGGGAAAAAGCAGTTATTTCAAGCTGTCCATGATAGTACTTAGGTTTTATTGTTTTTCTCAAAATATTTAGGTGACCTGCTGCGATTTCTGGAGAAGAGGAAGCCTAAAGATGCTTTTTGTATTGTTGGAATCACAATGATTGACCTCTACCCCAAAGACTCCTGGAACTTTGTCTTTGGACAGGCTTCACTCACTATGGGTGAGTTTATACAACTACAAAGTAATAGTTAAGAAAATATAACCTCTGAGCAAGGCTGTTGTCAGACTAAAATTGCGAGACCGAGCATGACATTTTTAACAGAGCAGCTTTATTACAATGAAATCCTGTAGTGCATAACCCTTAACCCTTAATTCTGTTTGTCAGAGTACATAGAAATACAGTCATGATAGGTAGCAGTCTTCTGTTTGACACCTCATGCACGCCGTCTCAGGTGATGTGATAAAGCTGAGGTGCCACTAGATGGCGCTAAACTCAAATCTAATCCAACCCAGTAAATAGGAGAGTTTTTATTATGTGTACCCTCGCGCCAGGAATGGGCGTTTTCAGCTTTGCCAGGTATGATGACAACTTCTACACCAGAAGTTACGCTGGGAGGTTGAAGAAACAGTTTCAGCCAAAGTGTGGGGACTATTCTGTGTTTGAAGGCTATTACACTCCCCCCATCACCGGCACCCTGCTGCTTCGGTCCTGCAAGGTTATTTACAAGCATGCCATTCCACTCAATATTATTTACACTACTTTATGTTAGGTGCATTAATAGTTATATTGCAATGTCATTCAATGCAATTAAATTTGGAGCTCAATGTTTTGGTGCCAAAGACCCTTCCTCCCTTCACTATTATCAATGCAGCTGATAAAACCCAATAACTTCTGTGCCTGCTGTTTTGTAGTGTTATCAGAAAGCTCTCGTTGTAAACATTTGTTTCCAGACAGTGACCCATGAGATTGGCCATATGTTTGGGATATGGCACTGCCAGTGGGTGAACTGTGTCATGCAGGGCTCCAACCACCTGGAGGAGTCGGACCGTCGGCCTCTGAACCTCTGTCCCATCTGCCTCCGCAAGCTACAGTCCTCAATCGGCTTCAAAATAGCCACAAGATACAAGGTAAAAAGACATGTTGTGGATAAAACAAAGTAAAGTGTTCTTCAATATTATGCCAGAAGATTAGTTTTATTGAATGCTCAGACGCAATCAGACGCAATCAGTTTTTAATGGAATGGTTATTAACTTTGTTCATCAGGCCTTACTGCACTGGATGGAGGAGGATCAGAGAGGAGCAGCCACTGCCTCTCAGTCTGTGCTCCACTTCCCCAAACCCACTCACGCCTTTGACACATCCAGACTGTGGCTCCGCAGGTGCCTGGACATACTGGAAAATGATAAACTATAGTGTCCACGGGTCCTTTAAAAAGCCTGAAACATTTAAGGTCTTAAAAAGTAATATATATATATATTTTTTACCATGTAATAACAGGTTTCTTTGTGCTGCATTTTCACTCTTAGATGAATACAGAACAGGATTATAAGTACAATATGCTTTCCTAAACACAATTGGACTTGTGTTGGACATCCCAGCCAGGACGTTTTGTCCTGTTGCAATGTAGTTAGCTCTGAACTAGTCTCATGCCATTCAAAATTATTTCCCTGTGCTTGACAAATATCCTGCTGTTTGACTGCATAACAGCATCTTGAGGTAAGCCCTCTAATGATTCCAAAAATGGGTGAGTTATTCTGTCTTATCCCTGCTTTCTTTTCCCAGTGAGACTCAGGATTGGATCAGTGATCTCCAATTCTGTGACTTGGTCCAATGCAGTCCAATTCCAAAATGACCACAGGGCCTGCTACTTGATATTTGATATGTCAGGAAGTAGAGACTGCATTTTTAGGGATTATTATGTATATTGAGAAATGTGTAGATTAAAGAAGGTGCAGTATCACATTTGTCATATTCCACAATGTATGATACAAAAAAATATATAAAAAGTAGTTTATAAATGTATAAATGCAGACAGTATTTGACACAGTGTGGTTAAAAATAAAGGCTTTTCATCACATACACTCCTGAGCTTCATGTGTATCCTATGAGAACATCTCTTCCAGAATCAGGGCAATCGTCACAGTATTGATCACCAGTGGATAGTTTTAGATATTCTAGAGATGCAACACATACACTTGATGAACTCACTAAGGCCCCTCCTCTTAAACACTGCATAAGTTCCCTTTTGAACAACTTTAGTGTATTTGGCACATCCATAGCTCCCAGCCATAACTGACACCATTTTAAGGGATGTAGTGGAGGGTAAACCCACCCAAATCCAGTTTGTCCACTGTTGTTTTTATTTGCGAAATAGAGTTTGAAATGAATCTTCATTCAGTAAGTAGTATCAAATTGAAGTTGTAAGTTTTGAGAACTGGCTCTTTTGAAGGAAAATGAAACACAAATGATTGCTTTTTTGTGAAAATATGACAGATTTTTGTTTGTATTGATGGTTGTTTCCCTTATGATGTTCACCAATTGGAGGTCATAGTTTACCCACCTTTTGAATTACTACTCTATCCCTGACCATCATCCATTCAAGTAACACAACATCAAATGTTCCACCACATTTAGCTGGTATTAACAGTATAACCTTTTCAATGTAAAGGTTAAGTACTGTAAAAAAAAAAAAAAAACACTGTATGGTACAGCAGATATGTAAGTCCATATTGTGATCTAAAAGCTCTAAAGATTCCTCTCAGAGAGCAGATCTCCAGTGGCAGGTCTTAAAGCATCAATATTGGGATCTATCCATCCCATTCCTCTTGCTTAAACTCCCTCCACCAGCAGCAGCCTTCAGATTGTCCAATATCCTCATGGCTTGACCCTTTTAATACCCTAAATGCTATGTTTTCACAGAACTGATGACTTGCTGGCCATTTCCTGTGGCCCAATTCAACATGTACTTCCAAGTAATCCTGAGGATTGCCTCTTCTTTTGTCCTGTTGATGCACTCCACTGTGTTCCCTTCCCCTGCACATATGGCCTCGGGCGTTTGGGATCCCTCCTTCCTCTCTTAGCGTGTTTTACCAAACTCAGGAACAAGGCGCCCAGACCCATGCCGACTGCACAGGAGTAGAACGCTGAGCCGTAGTTGTGAGTCACATCCACCAGGACACCTAGATAGAAAAGAGTATAATGGGATTATTAGGTACTTACAGCAGAAAAGATTCCATTAGAATAGATCCTAATCAGATGTGATCACTGTTACCATAGTCAACACACACATTTCAGTGTGATTTTATGAGATCAGATCGCTTTACTTTTAAATCTAACTGTAGCCAGAGTTTCTAAACTTGTCATAACAAGACGTCCCTCTTACCTCCGAGCGGTGGGCCGGCCATACCAGCAAAGCTCTGTATGAACACATAGATCCCAGCAGCCGAGGCCATCCTCTCTATGCCCACCACATCCTCCTCAGCCAGCATGGGGATGTGAGTGCTTGCTATGGTTCCCATGAAGAACCCATAGAAGGCGCAGCACACAGCAAGGCCATAGAACTCCCAAACTAAAGTAAAGGCCACTAGGACAATAGTCATTGAAATTACACATGCCAGAAGCACCAGCAGCTTCCTCTTCCTCAGCTGCTTCCTGCTCAGGATCCATCCAATGGAGAAACGGCCTACAATTTCAGCCACAGCCATGGTGGAGAGCATGTAAGTGGCGTGGTCCCGCTCCACACCTAAACTCACGCTCAGCTCAATGATGTAGAGTTGAGGGGCGAAGAAGCCCAATGTGGCACAGAGTCCAAACAGAGAATAGCAGATGAATCTGACCTCTCTGAGGATGGAGAAATCTAGAAGTTTATGATTCTTTGTAGGCACAATTTCACCCCCTCCTTCCTTTTCCTGTTCTTTTCTCATTCCCTTCTCCGCCTCTCTGTTCTTTTTGTCCTCCTCCTTTTCAGGTTCCTTACCGTCTCCCACCTGTTCCTGTACAGCCTCTAACCTCTCTTCCTTATGCAGTAAAGTCTTCTCCTCTAGGCTGCTTTCATCTGGACCCTTCAAAGACTGGAAACCAGAGTCTCCAGAGCTCACAGAATCTCTGGTCAGCTCATGGTCCTGACTGTAAGAGATCTTTGGAGCGTACAAGCTGTCCTGAACGCAACGTAACGTGAACAAGTCTTCTGAGTTTGTGCCTTCCAGGTTCTCCTGTGTACTGAGGGCTTCCAGCTCCCTCGTGGACGCTCTGTCAGTCTCTGTCTCCTGGGCTGTTCTGGGCTTGATGATGATTGGCCGAAGCAGAGCTCCACAGATGATGATGGTGCCTTGCAAAGCTCCAGTCACCGCCATAGTGTAACGCCAGCCGATTCTGTCCCTCAACACAGAGAAGGCTGAGAAGAGGGAATGTGTTCATTAGGCAACATCCTCTCCAACATCCTTGTCATCCCTCATTGGGATTAGACCAATATAGGGTTTGCCAATATATTGATATTGGCTTTTATTAAATATTGGATATCGTCCAGTCATGACATCTATTGCCGATGTGATGGTTCATCCCTAACCAAAGCTACACAAGAACAGTGTCTAAAACCTGCAATGAAATATTTCCTTTGCACCTTTTATTTATTCATTTCAATAATGTTTTTTGTAAATGAATTCTTCATTTAAAGGAAATAATGGATCCCAGAGTTTCTCCTAACATTGAATAGGTGGGGATGGTCAGTAGCTGCTAACCCTAAAAGAATGTCATTAGTCTGGTTTCAGTGGAGAGTTTTAGTGTCCCATGATGGTCTAAATGCTGTTTCAGAAGCTTTTCCACGCTGACAAGAATAAAATTCTGGGGGGGATCACTGAATACTTTTTATGTTTTGGCATGAAAAATGTAAAGATCAGCTATAGGCAGCGGGATCAAACTCCTGCTCACACAAACTATACATTCATTACACACTTTTTATCACCCAGATACACACACACCTCCGTCTGTAGGCATGTAAAACACATCGGTGGCAACTTATGCACTCACCCGGTGCCAAGGCAAGCATGGAGAAGGACTCTCCAGTGGAGGCCACAGCCGTTACCAGAGGCCGGCGACGGTTAAAATACTGAGACAGGATGGTCACAGTGGGCAGGAAGGTCAGACAGTAGCCCAGGCCTGAACAGGGGAAAGGAGACACACACACAGTTACAGTGACAAACAACATTTTCTTAGACGAATATCGTTTTGTATTATGTGGTGCAGAAAAAGGGAGAGAAGAGAGAGAAAAGCAATCCAATACCCGCAACTATTCCAGTGGTGATGTACATTTCATTGATGGAGTTGGTAAAGCCCGTGGCGATGGTCCCTGTGGTGATGAGGAGTCCTCCAATCATAACAACAGGTTGGAACCCAAACCGGTTAGTCATAACAGAGGAGAGAGGAGCTGGGGACAAGGGGTGAACAGGTTGTTTAATGTAGACGACGCCATCACATCACAGGAGGGACACCAAAGACTGGCCCTGTCTATCATTCTGCTGTTCAATAGTCTCTTTTCTCAGTTTCACCAGCATCTCCATCAGCCTCACTCACCAGTGAAGGTCATGACAAAGATACAGATGGAAACGATCCAGGAGACTCGGCTGTTGGTCTCCCCAAACTCCTCCATCAGGTTCTGGAAGAAGATGCCGAAGCACTTGATAGTGCCGTAGGTGAAAACCTCCACTAGGAAGAAGGCTAAGGCCACTAGCCACCCCCAGCCTCCATCCGGGGCCTCCGGGTACACGTTGGGCCTCGTGAAGCCCCTTCCTCTGAATTCACATATTGCCATGGCTGAGGCTGAGGCAGGAGAGAAAGGGATGGAGATTTGTAGGTTAGAGAATGTAAGAGATGCTCCTCTTCTCCTTAAGGATACCATAAGTTTGATGCAGTAAACCTGCTTCTGTAGCGTAATGGTTCACAGCGAGGCAAATGATCTGACTAAACATCTCCTGGCTTTACTTGTCTTGATCTGGTCTCACTCCCTTTCTATTCTCCCTATTGTAGCTTATCTTGTCTCTATGGATCCTTACTTGGATACTGTTTAATGTACAAACACTGCACCACTGCTGTAACCAAAAGGGAAACCCAGCAGCAGCTGAGGTTCAGCCCCTCTGTGTACAGATGGCCTGGTCTAATCAATAATTAATACAATAACACATAGGGGAGAGCGGGGTAAAATGAGCCACTTGTCGCATTTTGTGTCACTAAGGCAGAATACGTGTATTAATTCCAAACAATAACTGCTGTGTTAAGATTGTTGGGACTTTGTGGAAATGAACATTTCCTGTAGCTAATACAGTATATATTGGTATTTTGGTACAACTTACCCCAGTGTAGGGGTTAGTTGAGCATAAGATAGATAGATAGATAGATAGATAGATAGATAGATAGATACTTTATTGATCCCCGGGGGGAAATTCTGGGGTTGCAGCAGCATAACAGTATCACAAGAAACAGAATGTGCAAAATACAAAGGCCTAAAAACTAAATACTAAAAAAACTACGGTACTAGGTGACATACAGTAGAATATATATACAAGTAGGGAAGAGCGAATGAATGGATGGTACATGCAGTATATACAGAGTTACAGAATGGTAAGGGGTGAATGAATGTGAATGGGAATGGGTAAAGTGGATAAAGTGCAGGGCAATGGCAATGAATGAATGTGAAAGGGAATGGGACAGGGCAAGTTGAGCACTATAGGGGTAAAATGTTATACAACTTAAAATTTTTATTTTGTCCTCTTCAGTCCTTTCGCTTGGACCTTTCCCCCATGCAGGGTGGACAATCTGTGTCTCCTCTTCTGACAGTTTGGTCCACTTTTTTCTTCAACAAAGTAACTTATTTTTACATCAGCGCAACATTGCGATTATTTCTCTTATTTTCAAAAAGGTAATGCAGAACTAGGCTCAACGCAACTGTCAGCACAATGTCCGTGCAGATGTGTGTGTCTGTCATAACCTGTTCTTGTATTTCGCCTTTGTTGATTTTACTCAATATGTCTCTTCGGTAGCATTGTGTCAGTCGTCTGTTCTGTTCTCCTCCAAGGCCTTTTCAACAGAATGTAAACGTATTTAGCCTGGGCTCGACTTGCCCCAGGGCTATTGGCGCATTGTACTCCACAACCATTTTGACAAACCGGCTTCACTCAGCAACTCCAACTACTTTAAACAGCCTTAAACTAATCTACAGTAAAGCCTCAAAAGTGTCTACATTCATTCAGAAACAAGAATCAGGACATGTATCGCGATTAAATCACTTGACACAGCAAAAATCACAATTTCAGGGGTTCTCTTATCACGTTCTCCATATGCTCTAATCCGTCACAGATAACCACTGGATGTTCACGGATATTGCCTTGATAGTGGGATTAGGTTACAGCTCAGAATTGCTCGATTTCCATTTGCAGACCATCAGACAGACTTCAGTAGATCTCCTGGTCTACTGATTCGCAGCAAAATAAGTTACATTATACTATTACTTCCCTCGCTCGGGGTGGGGTGTATAGGTTTTACTGTTTCTGCACAATTATACACTCAGCAACAAAAATATTCTCAGATAGCATTCATCAGCGGTGAGTATTATCAAATTACAGTGGTCCTGACGTGTATCTAAACTGGTAGCCAACTGGGTCAAGCTCTGTCCTGCAAGGAAACGGCCTGTTGTAGCAGCCCCCTCTTCGCTTCATTCACAAGGCACGTCTTTGTACAGGACCGGGAGCCATCTGGTACGCTTCTTATTGCATTCACCGAGTCCATTACAAGATATGAGTCGATTTCAAATAGAGCAGAGCTTGACTTTGTGTAAGGAAGAGAGAGAGAGAAGGAAGCATTGAGTTGAAGTTCCTCTTTTGCCTTTGGAAACTGTTCACAGACTATACAGACTGTAAGTACTCTGCGTGTGCGTCTTTAGAAAGAAATCTATATTTAATGCATGACTTGTTAAATAGTTTTGTTTTCATATAATAATGTGACTAAACCACACAGTTATAGTAAAATAGCCTGTGTTTAGAGGTGGTTGCAGGGCGCGTGCAGTAGTCAGCCTCTCACCTGTGTGGACAGATTCAGAGGAAAGTAATCCTTCCTTCCCTCTGGCGTCGTGTCTAACGAATGAATGACTCAACCTTACTGCCCCATACCTTACTCTCTCACATACGTTGACACACGCACGCTCTCACACGCACAGGATAAAAGCAGCACGGTTATAGGGATCAGGTTACGGTCAGTTCTGTTCCTAAATCAGTCTACAGATTCCCCTCAACCCTTCAACTCGGGCCTGCAGCGATTACACAAAATATTAGTGGTTGAATGTTAGTCCTAGGCCAGGGCTGGTGTGCAGTGTGTGTGTGTGTGTTTATGTGTGTGTGAGACAGACAGCGGGTTGGTTTTTGGATGTGTGTGTTAGTCACTGCTGGTTTGCGTGTGCATGTGTGTGTCAGGATGGTGTTGCAGTGTGTGTATGTATGTGTGGCTCAAGTGTGTTTGTGTGTGTGTGTGTGTGTGTGTGTGTGGAAACAGGCTTGCTGGCTGAGTGCATGGTGGAAACGCAGCAGAGACGCAGAGCTCAGGAGCTCCCTGACTGTGTTCCCTTACTACCCTCAGCCACAATCAGTTCTAGATGATGTTCAGCCACTGACACACGTCTTCATCCCTTGAAGGAATAGTTCGCAGCAAAATGAAAATTCA
>OOFE01002726.1:11743-21806 GCA_900323365.1 Monocentris japonica | reverse complement strand
ATAGGGATCAGGTTACGGTCAGTTCTGTTCCTAAATCAGTCTACAGATTCCCCTCAACCCTTCAACTCGGGCCTGCAGCGATTACACAAAATATTAGTGGTTGAATGTTAGTCCTAGGCCAGGGCTGGTGTGCAGTGTGTGTGTGTGTGTGGAAACAGGCTTGCTGGCTGAGTGCATGGTGGAAACGCAGCAGAGACGCAGAGCTCAGGAGCTCCCTGACTGTGTTCCCTTACTACCCTCAGTCACAATCAGTTCTAGATGATGTTCAGCCACTGACACACGTCTTCATCCCTTGAAGGAATAGTTCGCAGCAAAATGAAAATTCACCCATTATCTGCTCATTTCAACTTTCCAAAGTTGAAATGTAACCTACACCCTTGAACATGAGTTCACAGACGCTAATTCAGATCTAAGAGTCATTTTTTTAACAATTTAAAGTAGAGAATAGATAAGCAACAGGAAGTCTTGGCCTCTGAGTGCTGATCTAAGGTCAGCAATTATGACTTGGTCGTCTCCCATGCAGGTTTTGATTCAAAATGGCGGCGGGTTTTACCCTGCTGCTTCTGTCCGGGACACTGCTCTGTGGACTGCTGCTCCACACGGTGAGCCGACATGGAGCCAGGGTTCCCAGTAAGAGACCCAACTTCATAATCATACTGGCAGATGATATAGGTTGGGGTGACCTGTCAGCCAACCAGCCTGGAGAGATGACACACAACACACCATACCTTGACCTGATGGCTCAGCAAGGAACAAGGTACAATAGTTCTTTAATTTAGCCTCGTCAGTGATCTGTTTTAACCCTCATGTCATCTCATCTGATTTAAAATATTTTTACCAAACCCTTTTGATGTCATATATGGTACTTCGGTACCATACTATGGTACTTGATACTTTGATTCAAAGCATGAAGGTAAAGAAAGACGTTTCAAGCTACAGAGATCCATTTCCTGTGCTTTCCATGCCTTGTCCTTCTGTGGTACTCCCTGCTTTCGATTGTCAACAGGGTGCCTGTTGTGCCCTTTCTCCTTTAAAAAAATCTTTATTTCTTTCAGACTGACAGACTTCCACTCCCCAGCCTCGACCTGTTCCCCATCTCGTGCTGCCATCCTGACAGGCCGGTATGGCCTAAGGAACGGAGTGACTCATAACTTTGCTGTGGGCTCGGTGGCGGGCCTACCTCTGTCTGAAATTACTTTTCCCCAGCTGCTACAGAGGGCAGGATACTACACCGCCATGATAGGGAAATGGCACCTCGGCCATAATGGACCATACAGTCCAACCAACAGAGGCGAGTGGGAGAGTTTGGCATTTACACCCCAAGTCCAACAGGACCCAGCTGAACACAACAGGAGGAGGGATTAAAACCGTCTACCATCCACCTATTAGTTCCTTCTGGGCCTGGACAAAGAATCCCAGTGAACTAAATGGTGCAACCATTTGGCATGTTGTTGTGTTGTTTTGGCTCCTACGTGGAAGTTTATTACAGTAAAGACAAGTTTTCAATAGACACGCATGCCGTTATTATTGCTTTTGATTGTCCTCGTGTTTTTTGTCTCTTCGGCAGGCTTTGACTACTACTTGGGAGTTCCTTACAGTAATGATATGGGCTGTACAGATGTTCCCGGATACGACCTGCCCCGCTGCCTCCCCTGTGGCTCAGGACCGCAGGTATTCAGGTGGGGCTCTGTGCTCATGTTGTACACATCGACTAGACATTTAGCATGGTACTGACTGGAAACGAGCAGGTTCATGCACATAGACAAATAATGTCACACAGAGAGGAAGGAATGAAGGTTTCCCACAGGATGTGAAAATCCTTGAAAGTTTATGTGTATTTGAGAAAAATGAAGCCGTAAAAGTTTGTGAAAATGAACGATGGCCTTGAAAGTACTTGATTTTTTAAAATAGCACTCAAATGAGTAAAAATGACGCCTCATGTCTCACCAGAACATGTCAACTTTGAGTCCATGAATTCATCAAACAAGACCTTGAAAGTCATTGAAACATACTTGAATTTTATTTCCAAGGGAGTCTGGGAATCCCGAGACAGAGACAGATCAGTCCCTGTACAGTCATTTAATTTTAGCCACAACCAACCTATGATTTACCAAACACCAACAGACCCTCCTCCTCCGCTCATTGTCTCCCTGCCTTTCTCCACCTCTCAGCCATCACCAAACCCTGTCCCCGCCTCACATAAAACATACCTTTCATGTTATTACTTTGTGTTCTAGATTGAAGAGGAGTGAACGTGGGGACTGCTATTCCAAAGTGGGCCTTCCTCTGCTTGAAAACAGCAGTATTGTGGCGCAGCCCCTGGACCTGTGGACACTCACGCAACAATACCAATCCACTGCACTTAGGATCATACACAATGCAAGGTATACGTGGAGAATGAAAACCTGAAAACCTTAATGTTTCTGTCTGTGTGGCACGTTGACAGGCTGCTGCAGTGCAAATATCCTGTGAACGAATGTAGCCCTGAACCTCACACACACACACACACACACACACACACACAAACGCAAATGTGATTGCATGTGGAGGTTCTCTTTCAGAGCCCAATTGTGTAACCCCCTTATGCCAGAGTCCTGATTCCCTATTCAGAGATAGTAAGTTCCTCAGTGTACTGTCTGCTGACTCAGCAAGTTTAGTCTGTCAAGTGTGTGTGTGTGTGTGTGTCTTTCCACGGACAAGTTATGTATGTTTGAAACTTTGAACACAAATGTCTGAACTCAAATGAAATTTCAGGAGAGACTGCTGAGAGACTGGAACGTGTTTGACAACCTGTAAATGAGACACACACACACACACACACACACACGAGCATTACACAGGAATATTAACGGACAAACTCAGACAAGCAGCCACACTTTTGACACGCCAATCTCCCGTGACTACAATGTGTGTAGACATTCCAGACAGAGAGGAGCTTCTAGGCAGTAGCAGAGGAGAGAGAGAGTTAGTGTGTGTGTGCGTGTCTGTCTGTTAAGAGAATGTGCCTTCAATCTATAGCACCAGGTCATGTGACTAGTGGAGTCGTTTTCAGTCATGTGCCATCGTGAGTGATCCATGTACAGGTTTACATTCCAACCAATCACTACGCCAGTGGATTCCACTAGTTAGCACACCATCAACCATAGAGGAGGGACTAGTTAGTGTTACCTGCTGCTGTAGTGTTTGGTGGGAAGAAAAACTTGCAGACTCTTAGTTTGGCGCTGTTGTGGGGGGAATAGGATTACTGTCTGGACTAAATACTTTATGCTTTTATTTCACATTGGTTTTTGATTCTTAAAAATATGACACAACAACTGGACAAACAAGCAGGAATAAAGTAGATAGACTAGGTTTGAAACAAAATCGTCCTCCCTAGACTAGATTTTAAACAGGGGGCTACTGGTCAAAAAACCCACAATTTCAATTAGGGATGTGTTTGATAATTGATTAGTTAAGTGAATGTGTAGAGGTGTGTTTGAGTTGTGGATGGGTGGAAATAGATGTTTGCCGTAGATGGAATAATGGTGTTGTGGGGGTGAGAGGATATTTCCCACTCAGTGTCTATCACGGTGTCAATGTTATTACTTGCTTTTTTCCCGTACACGTCGCTGACGTCCTGTTTTCCCAGGGAGCGAGGACAGCCCTATCTGCTCTACATAGCTTTGGCCCACATGCACGTCCCCCTGGCCCCTCCTCCCCCTCCGGATGGCGCCCCCAACTCCTCCGGTCGCCCAGAGATCGACAAAGTGTACGCTGCTAGTCTGCAAGAAATGGACAGCCTGCTGGGGGCAGTAAAGAGCGCTTCTGATGATACAGACAGAGACAACACTCTCATCTGGTTCACTGGTGAGTCAGGTGGACCGCTGCTCTGAAACACTGCTAATGCCATTGCTACGCTAGAACAGCTTTATATATATCTTATATGTGTGCGTGTGTGTGATGTGTTTAGGTGACAACGGCCCCTGGGAGAAGAAGTGCCAGTATGCAGGAAGTGTTGGGCCCTACAAAGGGAAGTGGCAGACCAGCAGAGGTAAAAACGTCCTGGGTTAAAACGATAGGAACAAATCCTAAAAATTATACTCAAATCTCGGTTGTGGTTTATGTGGGTTGCCACCTCACAGAAGAACTATGGACAAGCTCTTCTCATGCAAGCTTCATGAGAATGTATTCATCCATCCATTGCTGTGAAAGTCGTGTTTTACTTGTGCAGGTGGGGGCTCAGCTAAGCGGACTACTTGGGAAGGAGGTCACAGGGTGCCCACAGTGGCCTATTGGCCTGGTAGGATCCCTGCCAACACCACCAGCTCTGCCCTGCTCAGGTAGAGGAGACTTTCATACTCCCAAGACTACATTAAATCAAACAAATCCTTTTTCACTACAGTGTAAACATTCCTCTGGATCCTATTCAGCTTGTCTCATTGCATTGTTTGTACTCAGGGACTCTTAAAAGGATGTGATGATCTACCAGCTGTCCATTTACTGAGGCACATTACTAGTTCACTAAGCAGGCAGGTGCTATTGGAGGCTTGTGTTGCTTAGCAGTAAATGGATGTGATTTTCCTCTCCTTTATCTCCTCTGGTTTTTTCCCTTTGTTCTAATCAGTTTTATTTATGAAGCAATTTTTAGGAAGTCACAAAGCAGCAACAAGACACAAAAATTCAATAACAAATTAAGAGAAAAACGAGCACATCATGGAAAGCTGTCTAATGCTCTCCTCACTTCCCCTGTCCTCTCCTGTCCCGTCCTGTTCCGTCCCGTCCCTCCCCTCCCAGTGGCATGGACATCTTCCCGACCCTGCTGTCCCTGGCAGGGCTGGAGCCTCCCTCAGACAGACGTTACGATGGCATTGATGCCACAAATATCCTCCTGCAAGGTCAACAGACTGGACATGAGGTGCAGACGCTAAATGTTGATTCTAAACGTAACTTCCGTTTCTTTAAATCGGTGTCCCGCAAAACCTTTGAAGCTTGCCAACGGGGAATATCCTGTTGAGTTAAGGTCCTGTTGTCTTTAATTATCTGCTCTCCTTGCTTGTAGTTCCTCTTCCACCCAAACAGTGGCGCTGCAGGGAAGTTTGGGGACCTGCAGACAGTCAGAGCAGGGAAATACAAAGCCTTCTACATCACAGGTAGTCCAACCACGATCAAACTAGTATTCAGTGATGTGGATATAACGCAATTTGCGAATAAGTGACCACTCCTGATGTTGTCGACCAATCACCCCCCACCCCCACTACCACCATCAGGTTCAGCTGAGGCATGTGGCGGAGGCATGGGGAGGCAGGAGCTCCATGACCCGCCATTGACATTTGATCTGGAACGTGACGAGGCTGAGGAAGCACCCCTGGAGACAGGGACACCTGAGTACCAGGAAGTGCTGGAGAGGATTACCAAGAGGAGGGAGGAGCTATTTTGGGACATTGCCACCGACCAATCGGTGTCCACAGCCGACTACACCACAGACCAATCAGCAGCCCCCTGTTGTGACCCACAACACCCTGCCTGCCGCTGCCATATATTGGGCTGAGGGTTGGGACACACACACACACACACTCAGACATGCAGACATAAGGAAACACATAGAGACCAATATCCAGTTTGGATTGGTCAGTTATTTGTTTGTGTTTCTCGGAGGTTCAAGTTTTCAAAACCTGGATAGGGTACTGGCAAACCACAGAGAGAAAACAGAAGCAGACGGTCCAACTTTGGCCAGTTTGTTAGAAGAGATCTGACTGATGTGATTCTGTGAGTTTAATACTTGTATGCAGAAGGGATCATGAGAGAGTCATAAGGTTTGCTGATTTTGCTGATTTGTCTTTTTAAATAGGTATTATGTGTAAATGTACTATCTACTGCACAGTTCCAAAATACAAACAGCGTCAATTTGTATCTTTACATTTTAAGCATTTAGTCTGACGGGGGGCCAATTACAATGAACACAACCAAATATAAGGAGCGTCTATGCTTTAGCTCTCATGTAGACCAGGATCCTTTTGGCCAGTTTTAGACTGTAAAGCTGTAAATGCATTACTACATGTTTAAACAATGCATGAAAATCTGTAAATATCACCAAGCATGACACAACATATGCACCAGAGAAGTCCATATGCACAAGATTCTCTCAAATGTCTACTAAACTTCCTTTTAACCCTATGTGGCCTACAAACCATTTAAACATCTTTCAAAAGGCTAATCAATGTAAAATTACCTTGCAGTGTCAAGTAGCATCATCTAGGTTTATTGTTGATTCACGTTGATTTAAAATGTATTAGCTATATTTTTATTTTTTTTGATTTGATACAATTTTTATGTTATTCTCCATTTCTGACCACAAATTACACCGTGCAACTGGAATGGAGATTGATTGACATATCAGCTTTAATGTGTCTCAAATCAAGTATTAAACAGCTCACTGCAGAATAAGTGTGTCCTAACAGCGCCACCTTTTGGCAAATCATGATATTAACATGTTACTGTTTACAATAGGTACTATATATAAATGTATTATATACACATTATACACACAGTAAAAATCCTCAATATTCATTAACGCACTGTAGGTCTATGCGTTGATGTGTAATACTTAAACATATTCCAAAAGAATACTTAGTACATCAAGTTTTGAAGTAAAAATGTCTACGACTTAAATGTTAACATCATGTAGTAAATAAAAGGTATGAATGATATCACTGAAATTTGAGGACCTGTATCTTTGTTATCCACAGCTCCCTATCAAGTAATTCACGTCAGTTGTTGACTGCTCTTCCTACATAACCTGTACAGAAACACTCACAGCTGCATCTGCAAGTCATATAATACTCACACTGTGCATCATGACTTGCATAGTGTTTCACACTAACAATGTCCTCTCGTGCTGACATGAACCACTGCCCCTCTCTCTCGGGGTGTGACACATTTAATGCCCATTGATAAGCTCCCAAAGTCCTGGTCTGCGTGCTCGTACGTTGCTCTTCCGATTCAACTTTGCAAAAGAGTATTGCTATGGTGTCGTCTTTGCACACTTCCATTTTCATAGTAGTTTTACAAATCACTGTACATGTACTGTAAGCGAAGAAATCCACAACTCATCATCCACCCACTCATCACTACCAGTATCTGTATAAAACTACATAGCTCCGTGGCAGACCCTCACGCCAACATTGGGCCGGATTCACAAAACCTTCTTAGGAAAAAACTATGAAGATAGCAAATTAGTTACGCTGAATAGGCCTTTAACCAAAAGGGAGCAACCAATGTCTGAGCATTTTCCTATACTTTAAGTTACTTATTTAAGTAAAACATAAATATAGCCTCCCTAAATAATAAGAAATACATAAGAGAATCTCCCTCTTTTCCTTTTATGGTAGGTCCATACCAAATATGGTAGGTCGGCCATATTTGAGAAGTTCCTAAGTAAGAAACCAAGAGAGGTTCATCAGAGATGAGACTGATCTGAAGAAAATATTATGGAATTGCATTAAATGCCTTCTTAAGAACTTCCTAAAACTTCTTCAGAGGACTTTTTCACTTCTTAACAGGACTTTTTTGAATCTGGCCTCTGATTATTCTTCAGGGGCTGCAGGTAAGACCCGCCCGTCATCTCCTCTACTCTGAGTGGAAACCACATTACAGGTGAGTGTGCTGGACCAATCACATGCTCATCTGGTTGCTGCCATGGTGATGGTGTGCAATAATAATGTAGAGGTGGTGTTGTCAGGGGTAAGTAAGGATTCACAAAGGATAGATGGGGTTTCTAGCTGGACACAGACTTAGTTTTATATAAATAAGTGTAACACTGCTGTCTGGCGTGACTGCGAGCTGACAGTGGGAATCTTCAGACAGCCTTTGAATGTGTCTAGAGATGGTAGATGACATTTAGTCTCTACTGCTTACATCTAGTTGATTCCCAGGTGACATGAGGGAAAGATCTAGGGATGATCTGAACATTTGTCTTTAATGGCAGAAGCAGACCTTCCACTCCTTTTAGTGTTTTTCTTTTTTGCTATATTCAGTAAAAAAAAAAAAAAAAAGGTGAAAGGAAGAGACAGGAAATAAGCTTCTGACAGGATTTGACCCTAGGCCAGCAGGGGTACATGTGGTTCAAGAGGGGGTCATAATGTCTGAGCAATATTTTTGTCGCTCCACCCAGCTTGAAACAAACACGTGTGATTGTTTTGCTGAAGGGGGGGTGGTCAGTTACTCTGGTTGTTGACTGGAGGGAACTCAGTCTCGTCATCTAGACAGACGGGGCCCTCAGCGAATTCATGCTCCGGGATGACCTCACCCTTCTGAGCTCCGCCGTCCTCAGAGTATCCTGAGAGACAGAGAGAGAGAGAGAGAAATAATAGAGTTGACCAAGTTGACCAATTTCCCAAAAAGTCAGTGTAGTCCTTTAAGACTGTTACAAAGCACTCAGGTAGAATCATTCAGTGTCAGTGTCAGTGCTGAAGCTTGAGAAGGTGAACAGACTCAATATACTGAATCTCTGTGAGTTTTACTGAATAGATACAGCCCAGGTATACCCTACCCATGAGAGTGGTAGAGGAGGGTGGGGTTGAAGAGAGAGCCACAGTGGCAGCATATGATTGGTTGGCTGGTTGGGGCGGGACATCCTCCGGTTTCTCCTCTTCCCTCTGTTCCACTGGCTCCTCGTCGGTTTCAAACAGCCTGTAGGAACACAGAGCGGCAGAGAGACTCTCATGTTACTGTACTGTCACAACATAAGCATTAACCAGTGTTGCTAGTTAATGTACTGTAAAAACATGCATACAGGTTGCCTCTCTCTAGCATACACACAACCACACACACACCTGTGTTTTTGGACCAGGACACACTCCCCCCCATCCTGTGGATCCACATTGTAGATGTAGAGATGCCCATCTGAGGATGCCACCAGCAGGCGAGGGAGCTTCTGGATCCTAACAAGCAGCACACAACAAAATAGTTCCTGAATTAAATATGTGAAAATGTGCACACATTTTCAGTTTAAAAAAATAAATCCCTTTCTGGCCTCCGTCTTTCACCCTCTGTCTTACGTAGCCAGGGCGCAGATGTTCTTCAGGCCAAACATGTTGAGTCGGACGGTGGCGAAGGCTCTGTCCTGATGCATCATGTCAGAGACCTGGGTGGGCAGGTAGGTGCTGGCCGCTGTGAACATTTTCCCCACATACGCCGACCACGTAGGGGACGCCTCCTCTCGACTGGAGGAAGCAAAACAGGGGCCACGGTTAAAGGTGCTGAGTGTAGCATTTTAAAATCAATAAATCATTACCACATTACTTTTGAGACATTATTATAGTCATCATAACAAAGAGACCAGAGAACACTGGCAGCCTCTACCGGCCTCTACACTGCATTTTACATCGTGAACCAGCGGGTTTGGTGGGAAATCTGCTGGATTGCCTTACGGCACAAAACAGGAAGAGGGCGCTGTTCTTCCAAAGCTTTCAGAGAAAGGCCGGTGAAAAAAAATCACTTCCACCATGTTTATCCTTTGTAGCAAAGCCAAAGAGAAAACCTTGGAGCGAAGAAGCAACATCCTCTTTGTGACAAGAAACAACATTCATGTTTAAAAATGCTATCGCTAAAGATGTGAATAAACACTGTATTACATAGAGATGAACACCTCCATCAGTATTATCAGCACATCGCTTCTAAATTGTTGTGTGTGTTTTACCTGGGGCTGTGCTGCTCCAATTTAAAGATGTGGACAGTCTCAGTGTTGCTGGAGGCACACAGGAACTGGGCATCCGCACTGAAGGACAATGAACTGATGCTAACATATCTGACAAACGCACGCACGCACACACACACACACACACACACACACACACACACACACACCAGACACCAAAAGGAAAGGGACAACAAGGTTGAGATTCCCTGTAAATATTTAATTTCATCAAAAACAAAAAAATACAAAGATTTATTAGTTCAACACACGTTTTGATAACCATATAGCTAATAATGGTAGCCTCTTATCGGTGCTTTTATATGTACGTAAATTGGCACATGATCAGAGCAGCACTGATAAATCCGACCACAGACAAGCGGTGGGTCAAAA
>OOFE01002722.1:1461-12010 GCA_900323365.1 Monocentris japonica | reverse complement strand
GTAGATTAAACAAAACAGTCTGAGTCTGTTCATCTGAGGGAGATGTGTGTGTGGTCAAACTGTTGATAGATAAATCTCTTTATTACATACTATTAAATCACACAAAACACAGACGTATTAGATTCCAGTGTTGGGGAGTAGTTTCATTACATATAATTCAACTAGTTCAAGTACATTTTGCAGTCGCTTGGTGGTAGTTCAAATTTCAATTTGGATAGTTTTTAGTAGAATACTTTTTTGTAATTTTCAGTGTAGTTAATTACTGTTAACTATTTTTTGTTAAGAAATAAAAAAGAATTTTCCTTTGTCATTTACCCCTTTACTTGTCAAGGTTGTACACGGCAGATCTTACAAAGATGCTTTTATTTCTTCATTTTAAGTTTACATGCAACAGAAAGTTAACATTCCTTACGAACAGCCCAGACAGGGTTATTTGTGTTGACGTCCAAACTCAGGAACCTGTCAGAGTTTTGGAATCATAAACACAGTGAACATTTCTTGTACTTTATTTCAATTAAAATACATTTTTTGTTAACAGTTGTAGTTTTTGCTCTCATGTGATTTTGTTTTATATGACATTGCAAATGTAGATCATTCTTTACTAAGGAGTTTGAACTAGTTTTTCCAGCTTAAGTTAACAAAACAGTATTTCCTTTAAATATAGCTTTGCTGTAGTTCATCATCTTGCAATGCAGATTATTTCAATCGCACATATCAACAAAATGTTTCACCGTTAATTCCTGTGTGTTGTCCGCCGTATCCAGCTGACATCCTGAGGAGGTGGAGCCAGGGTGTGAGAGCTGACCTCCACTAGGCGATCAAATGGAAGGACATTGGTTCCAGATCAATGTATAACTAATAGAACCGCCCCGACTCCCCGCCATGCTCCTGCATCAACACAGCTTGTGATTGGCTGTGGGAGTCACCCTGGAAGATAGGGTAACGGTCCTTCGCTGAGGGTCGCATAATGTGACCCTCACCTGTAGGGTCACATTATGTGACACACACACACACAAAAACACACATTACAGAAAAGTGATGTTGCACATCATAGGCAACCACTGAAAAACAGTGAAGTCCATGACTGGGGCTTAGTTTTCATATCCAGTTGAGTTCTGTATTGACATTACTTTTGGCGAGACAGGAGATAAAACAAATGTGAAGTCATTTTTTTCAGGTTCACTATTCATACAGTTACATTTTAGTTCTTTGGCCTTGTAGGGCAGAATTATTTCTGTATTGAACCAGGATATACAGCAATACATTTGTAATCACAGATACATTTATGACACTGATTTTTGTTGCCATGTTTATCGAGGATACCATTTGAACATTATTCACATGATTCATACATTTTTAGGATGACTTTTCTCAGACGCAAATGTAACTGATAATAACGGAGTTCTAAAACGATCCAGCTCACAGCTCCTTCAAACTAATATAAACTGCTGTTGTCCCTGCATTGATCTATCAGTGTTTGTGCCTTTCTTGCGATAACAGCTTCTCCATATGAGTCTTCTGGCTGGGCTTGAGGGTGCATTGTAAACCACTTTCACTTTAATGGCGACCAGCTCTCTGTTATGTCTCCCCGCCTCCTCCTCCCTTGGTTTGGTCTTGAGGAGCATTTTATTTCAGATGTTCAGTATATTATTTCTCCACACGTGACTGTCTCATCCAGCTGGTCTCTGATGCTCTTCAGTAACTTCCATCTGCTCTGAGGATGTCTTAGTAACGTCCACATTCATCAGTCTTGCATACTAGCCATTTACAGCATTGCCAATCAGATCCCAGCTCTGGGAGCAACCAACAGTAAAACTGGCCGTTCCAGTCACCCTGCCTTTTGTCTCCACCAATAGGGAAACCACTAGCTGCAAGTTTCCAGCAGTGAACATTGTGAAATGCTTTCATTCCAAAGGATCTTGAAGATAAAATTTAATCCAAGGGTTGAAAATACTAATCTGCCTGTGAGAAAGAGTCTGCTGTATCTTAACTTGACCACTGATATCTGATGAATCGACTACACTCACCTCACAACCTAAAAAACACTGAAGCAGCTGTAAGCACAATGCAGTTGGCTTCAGTTGCATGGAATGATTACATCAATTTACCTACGTACATTAACTGTCCTAATGTAGAAATATTGACTTTGAAACTTCAACAAAACCCATTTTATTCTGACTAGATATCATCACAAGAAGAGCCAATAGATGGCTGTCTAGGGGTAAACCTCTAAACCTCCTTCTACAATAGAGAAATGTGACTAGGTTGGACTATGTGGATGGATGTTAGTGAGAAATAAAGAAAAAAGAAAGGGTTGGTTGGTTGGAGCAATATAGAATTGTATTGCTGAATAATGAAAATAACAAACGCACACACTGGTCTCTGATAAGTGAGCAGCTCTGTCTGTCATCAGAGGTAATTCTTGTTCATTTTCTTTTTCCTTTCATTTTCTTTTCTAAAGAGACTAGGTTGAATCATCAATTAAAACAAAAGACAATGTGTCCACAATGTTCTGTAGCAGGACTCCATGTCAGGTGTTTGAAGCCTCCATCAAGGGGACATGGACTCCCGTCTTGTCACAAACACATCTGTCAGCCAATCAAGTAACATGATTTCCTGCTAACCCTATTCCAACCAATGCTTGTGAATCCAACCTGAAATTACATTGTGATAGAATACTGTAACTGGATACCTGGATCCCGTTATTTTCATTTCAGTCACAGCTCAAATCAATGTGTTGAATAATACATTTAAGATATATAAAGACATTCTCTGTCCTGCCTCTGTCTGCACAATGCCCACCTTGGTTTTGGCAGTTCTCTGGTCCCCTTTGCCATTTTGATACATGCAACGATGCATTTTGGCAATTGGCAGCAGTGGGTTGACTTCAAAAGGAGGGCTAAAATAGCTGGTTAGCAGAAACAAAAGCAGGGTGGTATCGCCCACATTTTTAGTGTCAGCTGCACAGAATTACATCAAAGCTCCAAAGAGATGTGCACCCTTAGAGGAAGCAAAAAGTTGTGACTTTTCTAGATAAATAATTGATGAGCAGGAATGACAGGATTTGAACAGGAGGTGTTGGTGTCACAGCATGGACAAAACACATGTTCTGCCATAAAATGTACCTTATGTTTATCTGAAAGGGGTGAGGGGTCTGGAAAATAAAATCAAACACTGCAGGATATGCTAAGCTAACAGAAATTTCAACTTGAAATGAGCCACATGAACTGTTCATAATTCTACCAACAAAACGAATGATTGTAAGGTCTAACAATTACACACTAAATACAGTGATTCAACATATCATCTGGTGGTTGTGTGTATGAAAAACAATAGATTTTTAATTTTGAGAAAAGTCACCTTTAACTGTATTTCTGCGTATCGCATAGTATTTACTGACATTATCCATGATGCACTGTAAAACAGCTGCCACACACACATTAGAGGCCAGCATCATCTGGTGGCAGGGTCCAGTCAATAGCTCCCGGCTGCTTTGTTTATTGATTACTGATTGAAAAATGATTGTCTGTGGAAAGTAAGCACAGGAGCACTCCTCCAGAAGGTCATGGGGGAACACACATCTCATTAAATTTACAGCCAGCACAGCGGCCTCTCTGTGTTTGTGTGTGTGCATACATACACACAAGGGGTTGCACAGGGAATAAACATCAATGTGGATTTATGCATACCAGGGAAAACATTAGGCCATAAGTGACTCAGGAGAGTTGCAGGGGATTGCCTATCTATCTACTCATTTATGTATCCATCTATCTGGAGCTGTTGGTGGAGGAAGATAGCCCTAACGACCTACCAATGTTCAGATACCACTGACAAGTCTCTAATATAACAATCATTGCATTTTTGCTCCTGCAGTATGGTAAGGCCGTTCTCAATAAAAGGTTACAGTGACCCCTGTTGGTCGCAACATACCAGAACAACATTGGACCACATTTACCAAATAAATGTTCATTATTCACTTTTATTGTATTTACACATGAAAAAAACGCTGTGCAAATCCCCAAAGAGTAATTAAGGATGGTCAGAATTTTCAGACAAACTGAGAGAGACGAAACAATAATTTCTCTTACAAGCACACTCTTGACAAACAGCACATTCACTCACTCACACATATACAGACACAAAGTAGAAATGACTCCCGTGACCATGGACCACCATGGCACAAAAGTTGTACAAACTGGACAAAAAATACACATCATGGCAAAGCACATGGCATTCATTTGAGTTGGACCAAACAAAATGTGCTACAATTCTCAAAATTCTAGTTGTATCAAAATCTTTAAAATATAAAAGTTCCAACAACGTTAGCTAAAAACAAACTTTTTTCTCCCACTAACAGCCTTAGTTATAATTCCTACTATTAGCTAATAGTAACATACAGTGGTTGGACTCCAACAACCTTTCCTACTCTCAGAAACCATCATGAACATGATAAACATAAGAAAATACAAAACTCCTCAGAATGCAACGTTGTGTACACGGGGGATATTACATCACATCCAGGGTCATTCTGTACACAAATATCATTTCAGTACCACATTTCATAATAAAGACACAATCTCTCATTGCGAGTGTTAAATGTTCAGCATTGCAGCATTAAGTCACTGAACAGCAACATTACATTATTAATGAGAATAGATTTGTTCTCTTCAATAGTCACAGTGCATTAAAATATACAAAACGTGAGCAGAATTAAGAAAAAAAAAGATATCAAACCTCTGAAGTGCTTTTGGGTAATCCTATGCCATCTAGAGATGACAGGAACAAACAAAGCCTACAGTATTATACCAAAAACACTGATCTGAGGATGGAATCCAACCCTGTACTTATTAGTTAGTTAAGTACAGGGTAAAGTGTCAGTGGAAGAAGGAACTAATCCAAATCCATAGACAAGCTACAGGATGGTCTCTCTCTGGTTGTGAATACATGGTACACTTCACTGGGTGAACAGGTGGCTGTTACAGCGTTCTGTAACCACAGAGGCCAGGACACAACAATGTGTCAGAATCATAAGTGGTGCTTGGCTGCTTGGCTCTACATGGCTCTCTCAACAGTTTGTACATATAGCTACTCTAACATTATGTTACTTAACATTATGTGAATGACCTAGTGGAAGGAGCTTTGAGTGATGCCCTCCTCCATGACAAGTTCCATAGCCTGGATGAGGGCTGCCCCCTTTTTGTCAATTAAATTACCACTCGTGTGTTGGGTTTCTAGTGGACTATACGTTTTCTAGTCAACTAGTTGTTTGGAATGCTATTTTTAAATGTTGCTTTCAGTTGTTTCCCCACAAAAAGCTTAAGCCTTGTCATCAAAATATTCAAAATCATGATTAGTTTGACCATCCATGGCTCGCTGTGGTGATATGTGCTCTTACAACCAGTTCCACTGCTGTGATTCCCTGAGTGGTTCCTCTGTGCAGTCGTGTTTCAGTACATCGCTTCAGTGTCTCGGATGCTTCCAAATGACAAACTGAAAGTGCTTCCTAGTCTCTTAGTGACCCCACCCCCTTCCCTCTTCTTCTTCCTGTTCCAGTTGAGCAGGGAGGCGGAGCTCTGGCCCTTAGCTCCGCCCAGCAGACGCTGCCGAGTGTTTTCTTTATCATTGCTGTGGGAGAGCATGACAGCCCTCCTCTCCACCTGTTAACACACACACAATTACTGGCTTGGATTCCACACACATATCTACGCACATACACACACCTAAACAGCAACCATGGAAATCCCACACACACACATACACACACACACATCCTTGCCTGTGTATCATGTGAGTGCAGTGTGACAACACTGAGCTCCGCTCCTCTCTCATTGCAGCTCTTGAGCATGTGGACCACCTCCCCATGCTTGGCCCACTTACAGTCCTCTCCATCCACCGCCACAATGTAGTCTCCCTCCCTCAGTCCTGCCTCCTGAACACAGCAACAACAATTTAAAATGTCACCTAGTATAAGACACTTAAATAGGGAAGTACGCGCATTCTAGTTTATGCCACCGCCTCGGCATAGATGGATAAATCAGGGATCGGCAGTATATGGGATGATGGCTGGTTGACGGGAGGTTGGAGTTGTGTGTATGCCTGTGGATAAAAGGCTAGAGGAGCCTATCTCACCGCAGCACAGCCCCCAGGCACCACTCCTGCCACTAGGACAGGGGAGTCTCCTCTTAGTGTGAGGCCCAGACCACCCTCTCTTCTCTGCAGACAGATCACACGCACTGGACCCCAACGCGCCCGTGCACAAAACACCGACAGAGGACCCTACAGCACAAGAAAGAGGCCCCCCTCCTCATCATCATCATCATCAAAATACACCTCACTGATCAAAAATGAACAATGTAGCAGTGTGTTTGCTACTGGCTCTTATTTTGGTATTTATATCATGGTATATGGACTGTTCAGTAATAAGGCCAAATGATGGATTTGATCTGTATTTACTTGCTGTGGGGCCACAGCAGTTAATTCATATAAAGCAACACTGCAATATTGTGTCTCTCACCAGCCTTTGGAAGATGTCAGTAACTTGGACAGTAGAGAAGTTGGGCAGAGTAATGTCTGGTTTCTGATGGGTTTGAGCTGTCAATAGGAGAAACCACAATCACTTAGTGCCATTTAATCATACAGTCATACTATTGATGTGGCTAGAGAAGAAACTCACCGTGTATCTCCGGAGCCTCAGCGGTTTCGTCAAAGTCGTCCTCTTGGTCCAGCTCAGAGTACTTGTCCAGAGAGCGTTTGTGCATGAAAGACAGCACGTCCTGCAGGATGTCCATCTTCCTCAGGATCTTACACAGACTGTGGATGCGCATGGCCTCCTCGTGTCTAATCACTGCACGCCGCAAGTGAGCTTTACCTACACACATGCACACAGACGCCACCTGAAATATCTGTGTTTTTACAGTATTTTTACATCTAATTTTTACACATCATTTTACACATCGTTTTTTTAAATGACACCAATGCCCTCTATCGAAAACCTTTTGACCCATTCCTAATGCACGTGCGCTCACCTAGTTTCCGCCTTTCTTCTGGGTCTCGCAGAACCTGGCCGAGTGGTGGACCTGCAGGAGCACTGACATGGAACTGAAGGAAAGTCTTCTCTGCTTCCTCCTCACCCTCCTCCTCAGCAGACTCTACAGAAGACAATATACAAAACACACATGTATGCAACTACACACATTTAACACAATTCTTCTGAATAAGAACCATCCTTTGGCTCAGTGTACGTTGGTTGAATGGTTTGGTGTACTCACGTGTGTGGTCACAGAGGGCAACAGCAGCGTAGTAGTGGGAGAGTGCGCGGAAGTGTTCAGATTTGACCTGAACCATGGATGCCCAGGAGAATGGCACGTAGTCCTTCACCAGCGGCTGGGACATAGTCTGCTGCACTAACGAGTAGACGTCTGACACCTGCAAAAGCCACGTGCACATACAGAGTTAGTATCATACAATATGAACAGTGCTAACATAACCCAAGCTTCAACAGCATTGTGCTCACCCGTGCGGCCTCTTGTGCCAGGCGGAGTTGCGAGGTGAAGTGTGTGTCTTGCGTGGTGAGTGTGACCCGCTCAAACACACACTCCTGCACCTGGGCGACCATCAGCCGCACCAGCATGCAGAGCGATGGCCCGCTCATGTCCAGACTTGGGGCGTTGGAGAAGTTCTCTTTGAGGTAATTAAATGCGCCTAGACACACAATACATACAAAATATATAAATGCAAAAATATATACAAAATATAGAAACTAGGTACACATAAAACCACATTTCAAGCAGCAGAAAAGGTGAATAGGCTCAGCTGTTATTGTGCAAAACAGGAGTTCTTGAGTTAAATTCTTACCATGTAAGCTTGTGCCACACATATCTATTAGTATTTACTGTTATCTAGTATTTACTGTGTGTGTGCTGTTTCAGTACCTGCAGCTCTCTGAAAGGCATCTATAGCTCGGTCTATGCCAGCAGTGGCAGAGCGGTCCTGCCGTGCCCCAATCTGTGTGTAGAGAGCACCTATGTTGAACAACACACTACCCTTCTCAAAGGCCAACGCACGCTGGCCCGACGGGACGCCTGTCAGAGAGTCATACCTGGGGGATAGATAGGAATGGCACTGGAATTACTACATTCTGTGTGTCAGTAACTACGCCTAATGAATCACTGTTTTCACTTGTATTTGCTTGTTAAATCACATCACCAGTTCAATTTCTCAATTCAAGGGACTGGCATGGCTGTTCCATTAATCATCTGCATTCCCAAATTCATCATTACATGAACCAATGATATTTAGAATCAGCTAAGCTCATCCCTCACAAATCACAGAGCTGCTTTGCTCATGTAATGCTCATGCTCCAGCTGCCTCCTAAGAGGAAACCACTGCTCGTCCCATGAGTCACAAAATTCAAATGGTTAAGTGGTTAACGAGTGAATGCAGAAAGAGAGTCCCTGTACACATTCATACTGCATTACTGTTTGTGCAGAATTCTGTAACTGAAGCTGTATTATTTTGCGGAGGAAATGTGTGTATGTCTGACCAGTGGAAGTGCACCCCCAGGTTCCTGTATGGGGGGAAGAAGCGCTGGTCCAGGTAGTAGAGCTGGTTGTAGTACTCCATCAGTAGCTCCAGGCCAGCCTGGTTACGACTGGGGGTACGCATGGCCTGGCCAAAACAACACCATGTAAACACTCATCCAATATAAACAGAGTTTTATGTTGAAATCTATGACAATTATGAGTTTGTTAATTGGTGTTGGGACTGTCACTTTTTCCCAAAACTGAGGATGGATGGCACGAATGTGACTGTTTGTTTATCTATGTGTTCACCCAGTGATGGGCTGGCGACCTGTCCAGGGTGTTTCCCTACATTCTGCCCAATGCATACTGGGATAGGCCCTGTGACCAGGAGGCAGCGGGTATGGAAAATGGAAAATGAACGCTGTTGTTTATGGGACCACATCGGCATCACTGCATCTTTATTGCAGTTTAAATCTGTGTAGTTTAAATCTGAGGACGACACAGGAATTATAATGCTAAATATGATTTTTCATCACCAAACTTCTGTTTTGTCATTCAAAACAATTTTGAACAATGAAAAAGTGACAGACTTATTTTGTGTGTGTTTGTGTGTGTGCATTTTTGCAGCTGTGTATTTGTGTGTGTGTGTGTATGTGTAGGCCGGGTGTGTGAAATACAGGCATTTAAAAAAACACTAGGTGACTGGCTGTGATTTTAGGTGAGTGGTTCCCAAACTTTTTAAGCCATGCCTCCTTCTCCTGTGAATGTTTCTCTTTCCACTTCTCCACATCTCCTCTGCAGTTCCTTCACAGCCCCTATGGTTTGCTAAAACTAACTAGATGGAAAATAGATGCTAAAACTGAACTAGATGATTGTTTATTCTGTCTGTGGGTGAATGAATGTGTTTATTAACCTGTCTGATTTCCATAAGCTCTTTGATCTCCTTGTCATAGACAGAGCTGTCCTCTCCATAGTGCTCACAAATGAAGTCCTAGAGAGGGGAGACACGGTGCAACATAATGAGAAAGTTGTTACACAACAGTAGATCTTGCAAAACCTACATTTAAAATTGTTTTCTGATTGTGGAGTGCTTCATTAAGCTTCCAATGCCCTCCAGTAGCCTCACACCCATTCCTAACACTCAGTAATACAAGAAATGAATGGCAAAAACAATGTGCTATTGTTTGATCTGGCTGTCTTGACCTGTATCATGCATCAGCAAACAGCCAGCAGCTCTACACAGCCACAGGAAATATTTTGCTTTATCTTTATTACTTCTCATGCTTTTGTGGGATGAAAATCTAGCTTTGACACATATTACACAGATTATAAAAGGTCCATGAACTGCATTTATGCCATAATTATTCACTTGAGGAAACAGCACAAAGCAGACTTGTCAAAACTTAATATGGCTTTTTTGTGATACTGGATGGATCAGGTTTATCAATGTTCTTGCCTTGGATTCATACCTTTGCCTAGTTTGGAACTAGTGTCAAAGGTGGAGACACGGCTTGTAAAATATTGACAGTGTTGCTTGTTTACTTCGTTTGACTCTTTTAATACAGTCATCCACTATTTTACTCAGGTCTGCACATCTATCAAGGAATGAAGCAGAGAAGGAAGCCAAGGGAGATGAACAGGAAAACAGGTGGACAGATAGACTTTCTTCACCTGGATAGAAATGGTGAAGTCCACCTCTTTGGTTTCTTTCAAACCGAGCGGGATCATGGGAACGTTCACTGCCTCACTGGGAAAATAAATTTATATTAGTGTACAGCCATGCACAAGATACACTACTGGTACATATACATGTACAGTACTGGTATATATTCACATACAGGCACATATCCACAGTCAAGTCTGCTATGCCATCTGCTTGTCCACAAATCCAGCAGGCATACTGCTCAGCCCGTCATCCGCCTAATAAGCAAAGCCAAAGCCAAGTATTAACCCTTAAGCCCCCCCCACCCCCCTATCCCACCCAATTCCACAACATACACAAACATGCACACACTCTATGGGGTCAT
>OOFE01002720.1:10001-28641 GCA_900323365.1 Monocentris japonica | reverse complement strand
GAAACACACAAACAACCTCAATCTCACACACACGAACAGAGAGAGAGAGAACTTTGTACTGGCCAAACCAAAACAACTGACACCCTAGTTCATTGATTGAGCCATTGATCCACACAGAGTCCACAGCACCATTGGAGATCCAGCATGCAGTTAGGATAGAATGGATATAAGCATTGGATCAGAGGCCATTATGTTCATTTATACCCAGGCTTTAGAAAAGGTGTGACATTGTACCACCAACTACGGGACATGAATGGCATTCTCATTCTCAACATTTCCTGAATGGCCATTAGATGACATACTTAAGATAGCTTAGCATGATACATAAGGAAAGACCCTTTCTATGGCTCAAACACAGAGTAGGATGGAGGAGGATGATGCATGACACGAGAAAACTCCTTTAGTCACAACTTAGTACATTATAGGTGTGAGGAATTCACCTGGGGATGTTTGGGGATGAGATAAGTTGATAATACTTACAAAGCTGACACTCATAGTGCCATAAAAACAGAACGAGAAGTTGTGATGTTCCCCTTAAGCCACATATGATACGAGACATTTCTTGAGTGATGGGCGAGTTACTTAACATGGCCCTACTTCAGATGGAAATCATGCCTGAGCCCTGAGACGAGCTGCTAAATTACTCATTTACGTCCCGCGGAGAATGTTTAGGAACCCCGGGTCTATCAAACTCCAGCGCGCAGCAGGTCGGGAGGGGAATGAAGGGTATTGGTGGGATGTTTGGTGTCGTATCATATCATATTCATTCCATACGTTTGAAGTTGTAAGACAGCGCCTTTAATAATCATGGCAACACGGTCTTCAAAGAGAGATGAGATGAGGGGAAGAGGAGTAAAGAGTGAATGAGGAACTTCAAAAGTTTTTTTTTTTTTACACACTCCCACAACCGTACGCACACAGCAAACACACAAAGACACACACACACACAACATAGGCTATACTGTCTTTACATATGACTGTCTAGAACCATAACGTGACACTTGTCACGCTGCCTGTGCACGAGGACTGTTGTTTCTCATAAAAACATGCAGCTTATGGTTTCTCTGCTCAACTGGTTGCTCGTCTCCTCACTTCTAGTCAAGTAAAGAGTTGATAGTCTGTGTGATATTTTGAAGCACTGTGTCATCTACTCACGCCATAGGTCACGGGTACCGTAACATGTCTTGGCCGTGAGATTTTGCTCAAATAAACCTCAAAACAAAAAATACGTATTAAATTAGTTTCCCTCAACTTCAACGGAATCCAATTAAATGATCGCGAAATGCAATCTGAAACATTGCTTTTGACTTGCCAGTTGATTACTCCAGACTTTTAACTTAAATTTGACTTTTACCATTTCAGTGTGCAGCTGTACGGAAAAGGTTGATACCCACTGCTACTTCCAGATATTAAAATTAATTTCAAAACATTTAGCCTCAAAGCAGTCCTCCTCTCTGCTCTGCTGCCCGGTGACCCGCTCTGCTGAAGACAGCCACGTGATGGAGCGTTCACTTTATCCATGGATGTACAGTCAAAACTACTAGAGCTGATGTCTCTCTCCATATGAGACACATGCCTCCAGTCAAAACAGCCTTTCATCCTCCCAAAGCCATGCATTATTGATGACTAGACCAGAGAGAAACACTGAAACACACACTGTGCTTCCCTGTGTGACAGTTGGTTGCCTGTGTGTGTGCATGTGTGTGTGCGCGTGTACATGTGCACACGCATGTGCGTCTAAACAGGTGGGCTGGACTCTTTCCTCAAATGTGAAAGTGATTAGCTATGTAACTGTTCAATGAGCCAATCATATAGCTGGATGACGAAAGTAAGCCAGCCATTGGCTTCTCCTTGCCACCAACATCATGACAACAACCTCTGTGACCAATAACCATCTCCAACGAAATGAAAGAAAAATTAAAAAAAAAATCACCCACTGACTGGGCTGGTGGGTTGTTGCCGAGCCCATGGGAGTGTGTGCAGTACATTGATGTTTCTAATGAAGAGCGCTGAGCACCATTGATCCACCGGGGATGAGAGTGAGCTGTCAAAAGCTATCAGGCAAGTCAAAGACCCAGCCCTGTGCAGCTGAAGTGAGCACGATACTGTTGGGACGGAGGGAAGAGCAGCAAAACCTCCCAAGGCAAACACTACAGAAGAGGCACACACGCAGGCTGAGCTTTGATGCCTTCTGAGGGTTAAAAGGATTACTTGTGCATTAAAGGAGCATTACACAAATAACAATAATTATGATTTGTCAGATATTAAAAAGGGGTATTTCCCCCATAACACATGCTCCAACATGATGTGCCAAGAGCAATTCTTCCAACGGTTTTTATTTCATTAGATATTTGAAACACCTTGTTTTGATCTGAAATATTAAAAAGACCTATTCACTGGACTAGGCATGCTAAATGTACAGCATTGTATCAGTAGTGTTGACAATGGCACAATAGCACAATATCACTTTCCCATATTCTGGAGTGAAGGCAGGCTATTCATGCAACACAATCTGGTGAAATTGTAACTCAAAGTAACACAGATTCAAAAGCAAATCATTGCCGTTGGGTGGAAAACCTTAGTATCTTCAAAAGGTCGACTTTTCAGGAACTAATAAAAGCATCCTTGCTTTTAGCTTGACCATGGTGCATTTCTGAGCTTATCCAATGGGTTTCATAAGCCCAAGAGGTCAGAGAGTACTCTCAACTCATAGAGAGACATGTAATCCTTCAATTGAAGTGAAAACATGTAAATAGCCAAAACTGGAGCAACTGGACAACAGCAAAATGAACCCTTAACATGTTTTCGCTGTCAGGTGAAAACCTCATATCTCCAAAATGCCAACTTTTCAGGAACTAATAAAAAACAGCCTCTTTTTTTTCAGTTTGACCACCTTGCATTTTCGAGTTTATCCACTGGGTTCTCAGAGTTCATAACTCCGAGAGGTCAGAGAATTTCCTCGACCCGTGTAATCGCCATGTAATCCTTGAATTGAAGTAAAAACAGGAAAATGACCAAAACTGAAGTTACGAGGCCTTCACATGACAACAGCGATATGAGGAAACAGTGTGGAACAGAATAAGGAAAACAAAGTAAAGAAAAGGTTCCAACATGGGAAGCTGCTTCAGTCAACAACTTGGGAGTACTGGAAGTTGTTATTATTTGTTATATTATTATTTTGAATCAAGCCATCACAGGTCATGCTGTGTTATGTCTATATCATTCAGCTATGTGACCACCCCTGATGAGCAGCATGGAGACCAACTGCCTCTGTTTGCATTCATATTATTTACCTACCAACTAGTTAGAAAGATCCAGTATTGAGCCAAATGTCTTTGGGCAAAAAAAGGGGAGGTCTACTTACTAGACCTCACTGTAAAGGAGGCTCTATCTTACCAGAATAGGCCCAATTTAGGCTCAATGTATACTCTAATAATACATCATTTGATTGGAATAGATCAAATAAATAATAATTACGTAACTACAAACAACTATGCAGCCATCTGCCAGATGTGAGAGTTCACGATGGATTTGGAGGACATGCTAAAACTGCATGCACTGACAAATGGTGAGGTGGCTGTGAGCTTTGTCTCGACAGCACAAAGCAGATAAGTCAGATGACGCATGTCTGCTATATTCTCATTCTCCCAAGAAGGTCACCGCTTCAGACACTTCCATCGATAGCGTGCATGCAAGCACACGTACACACACACACACAAACACACACACACACACACAGCAATTCCCCAGATTGCCCAAATATCCCAGAGCAGAGGAATAATCCTACTCATAATATACACAACACACCACTACGTATAACGCTCCAATCTCTCAATCTCTCCTTGACACTGTGGAGCTCTATGGAGCACACTAGTAATCACAGCCAACTTGTAACCCCCTTGCTAATACTGTACATGGTACAGGGCACTTTTAATCAGCAAAGTTGCAACCGGGGAGTAATCTTTCAAGCCTGCGTGGTCAGTTATGAGTGAGCACAGGCTGGCTAAAGAACAGGAGAGCAAATCTCCTGCTTTGCATGGACTTAAGAAAGATTATGAAACACTAAAAATGCAATGCCTCAAACTGTTTCTGTCGCACTGTAGGTTTTAGTCATCTATGTGCTTTTATACAGCATGACAGGGCCTTAGGGCTAACTTAGTCAAAGTAGTGGGAAACATGCAAATATTTCTGTGCAAAGACAAGAACGTGTGTGCAGTTTAGGATTAGTAGTTCTTATCATCCTGACATTGACACACGTCCAAATAGAGATGAGCAAAGATGAGGGGAAACTTCTGGAGAGTGAATTTGGACAGTCCATGTTCATCTGATGGACTAGGTACACAAAAAAATCCAAGAAAAACACAAAGAAGAAAGAAACAAAGAAAGAGCCGTTGTCAGGGGGAGGGGCGAACAAGAAACTCTAAAAAGACGAAGGTTATTCTGTCACAGGAAATGATCAAGAAGGTGAAAAACTGCTTAAGTGAGCTGTTAAGTGAAAGAGCAAAGCTGGTCCTTTGTGGTTTTGTAGTGCCGCAGCTGAGTTTGATGCCTGAGAACTAATGTTAAACAAATAAAAAGTATGTGTGACAGTATGATATGGAAACATTTATATTTTTGAAAAGGCGGTTGTTGCTAAATAGTTGTAAAATGTTTAAAGTATTTTTGGATTATATACATGGATGGACGGATGCATTATGTACACGTGTTGCTAAGTATTGCTGCACCAGTTAAACTTTTTTGCTGCAATAAATTTAGAGAGGAACATTCCAACACATACACTCAAATTTACTCAAACCTTATCCTAAACAAGTTTTAAATCAGCCATGAGTAGGATAGGTTAAAAAATAAATCGGTCCAAAACGGAATTAAAGCATCTTGTAGCAGAAACAGGCTCGATAACTGTGCAGAATGATGACGTATTTAGTAAAAGTCATACTTAAATAGGAAGAAAATAGTCTCAAACCACACAGACACATTTTCACACGGATAGACACTATTTAATGAAGGCAAGAGTACATGTAGCTTGTGTCCTAACTGTTATGAATGGAGAGATTCATTTATAAACATAACACCTGTAAGTGGCAGGTCCTAAAGGATGCGATGATAACACAACTGGTAATATTTCCCTTGCGAAAAGGAACTACACTAATGGTAGTAGGATACTATACATATAACTACCTCGGGAGATTAGAAAAATACTATAAAGCACGATAATGTGTTATAATGTGTCTGTGGTACTGTGAGTGATTCTACGTGCAGAAAAATGAAGTATTCGACTAAAAATAAAAGAAGTCGGCAGAAAGCTCACCTTCAGATGTGTGGAACAGAGCAGGTCAACATCGTTTACCTCGCAGCGACGCGATGTCAACTCAGTTGGGCTGTGGGGTGAACTGCACAGAGAGCAATAGTTGCGATTCGGTTAGTTTCTCACGGCTTTGTCATATGATGATGAAGCTTTGCACAGTAAAATCTTTGACAACTTCACATACTTTTATTGGAAGTATAAGGCGCTAAACTGGGAAACTCCACCATGCACTTTAGCAAATTAACAGTTATGCATCGGCAATAAGTTTAAGTGCAGGTGGAAAAACCCCTCTAGAGCTTTAAGTGGATAAAAAATAGCTCGAGCTGTATGGGTTTTGTTGGTTTGAGATTGGCTAACAGCGTGCCATATGATTTCACATGCAGCCAACCAGAACACTGAACAGACGACGCCGGGGTGCGTGCAGTTCGTTGCAAAATGAACCCCGAAAATTAAAGAGCACGCTGAAATATAAACACGTGAAAGTGAGAGAGGGGGAAAAAACCCCGCCCGGCGATGCTACGATATAAATAAAAACAAACGCGTCCTCCGTTTGTTGCCAGTGACGCTCCGGTAAAGGCTAGCGGGAATTGTAGTCGATTAGACTGCTCGCGCCTTTACTGTGAAGTGTATTGAAACCGCTCCAAAACTACATTCTCTGCCATTTGTAGTCAATTGAGCAGCGCTTGCATCAGCGCACGGAAACGGCACTCACCGGCGAAGTTATAAGCAGCAGACTTTCTCGTTTTAAAGTAAATTATTACCAGTAAACACTTTTAAGCCCGGTTGAAACATATCTGAGCACAAACGGCCAGATGAAGCTCTTTGTAAGTGAAGGCAACCCGCATTGTCTGAAGGTGTTAGCTGCGTTAGAAGTGACTGGAGTACAATGTGACGTTCAATATGTCAACCACGAAGGTAAGAAAGCATGGTTAGCTTTAGCTGGATAACCTGGCTTGGCTTGGGAGCTGGCTAGCAGCTGTCATCAGAGGGGCTGCTGGTTAAACATTAACGTTAGATGTTGTCATATTTGGGCTGAATTTGGGTTAACTAACGAGTGTAAATGATAGCTAGCTTGCCACCATTGAGTGTCCATCTGCCTGTGTCCATACTAACTGCTTTTGAGAACTGACTAGAAAAACCTACAGCTGTCAGTCACTGTTTTGTTCCTGTAGTGTTTGTTCTCAGAACAGCAGCATTATGCGAACTGTATAATAGTACATACAGGGGTTGGGGCTTCATTTTTACCTGTAGCATATACACTCTACCTCTGACTGGAACAATATATATTTACATGGATTGGGTTTTATTGGAATTGTTTGTGTTGATATAGAAATGTAGATACTATAGAATTAGTATTGGAAAGGATTTTGTTTGTGCCAAACCCCCTCAGTAGGCCTAGTATAACTTTTCCTGTCCAACCTGTCTTTCAGAAATCTTTTACCAATCTGCAATCACCAACATGGTGGTAGGAAACCAAAAATGGGTGGATTCTGAATGGGACTTCCTCTCTGTTATCTGCTGTAGCATTGCACCCCCATCAAAGCATCTTGACTGTTTTTCAACCCAATGAATTTCATCCTGGGGCCCTGTCTAATAGTCATTTCATGTGGGGACTTGGGACCCAACTGTCACTCATTTAAAGTTCTGTCATATAACAGGCTGTTTTAATGTAGGTGGTCCTTGCTAGGCCAAGGTCAACAATGGCCTTACTGACATGCATGCTTTTGCATCAAGCCCCTATTCTCCTTTAATGTAGAATCAACTACTGTTGATTGTTGGCTATTTCCCATCAGTGTATTGTCTAGTGGAAGGTCATCTGGATGCTGGGGGGGTCAAGTAATTTGGTTCTGGCAACATGATAATACATCCCAGCTTCGTAAGACAGCTCTGGGTTGAGCTGATTGTCTGGAACATCTAAGAGAGGTTTCCCTCCCAGTCCCAGCTGTGTGCTGGATCATATAGATGGGTAGGCAGGACCATCTGGCATGTGGCCACAGTGCACGGATGGGGTGGACTGACTGTACACACACATGCACACACAAATATACATGTATGTACACATACAACACAAGTAAAGGCATACATAGAATATGGATTATCAACATCCCATGTGGTCATCTGCCTTGAATTCTGATTAGTTCCAGAAACTCAAATCCTTGATCTGTGCAGTGACCTTTGTGCCCTTGTCGACCACTTTCGTAGAATAGTAGCTTTAGTGATAAATATTGGTACTGAGTATTTGATCATTTCTATGAAAGGGGATTGGACTTGGTACACAGTTAAGAAAAGTCCTGATGATGAGGGATTTCTCTGAGACATTTGAAAGGTCTCCTTGAAGATGCCAGGTTGACTTCAGATTGAAAGAATCTATATCCAGTGTTGAAAGAAATACAATTGAAAAATGTATAGTTAGCAATAGTTATCGTCTATGGCTAGTGTACACTGTCACCATACAATGAAGAGAGGCCATTTCATTGCTTATGTAACTGGGGGTGCCATAAGATGACTTTCAACACAATCTAATACTTTGTGATTGTTTTTTTTTTTTTCAGAGAGAGTGGTGCCCTTCCTCAGCCGTCCAGTATTGCCAGCGCTGCTCCTGCCTAGTGGACTGCACCTCTTCAGCTCCAATGCCATCTGCCAGTCAGTATTCTTTAGTACTTCCTACTACCTACTACTAGTATATCTGTTAGGGAGCCCTGTAGCTTAGGTGTGTCCAGTTGGCACACATCAGGAGAAAGATCTTTTGACACCAAGTCAAAAAAACAGGTTGTACCTGCTTGACAAGATTGTTTTCAATTTTACCCTGTTTTAACACGCTAGATACATGTTTGAAGTAAGTGGACAGCAATCCCGGGACATCTGCAGTCAGTGGCTTGAATGGGAGGCCACTGAACTTCAGGTAAGCTCTACATTAAGTTACATTAACTCTTTTTCAATTCATGTTCTTCTACAATGCCTTATGCAGAATCCATTATACCTCAGCTTGTGGAGACATAAATCCATGTGGCTAAATGAATAAGGCTCTGGCTCTCAAAAGAAGAATACCCAAAAAATCTATGAAATGTATTAGAGTTTAAGGAAATAATTAATTTCACATCAGTTGTGCTTTTTCCAGTTATTGCTTTATTTGAAATGATTCCATCAGTTTTAATTGATCTTGTCTTATTTGTGCAGCCTGCACTGTTGCAGGCCCTCCACATGGCAGTGCTGCAGGGTAAAGGAGCAGAGGTGTCCCAGGCCCTCCAGGGGACCCTGAGCTACCTGGACCAAAGCTTGAGCAAGGGGACCACACCATATTTAACTGCGGTATGGCATCAACCGCAGGAGAGAGACACGTGCTCACTCACTCACTGACTCACACATGGCTGATTCAGAAAGTTCATGATGCATTTGCATTTTTGGAAACACAACTGAGCTTCCTCTCTGTGCCACATGGGGCCCCTCGAGCAACTTCTTTTCTTTTTTCAGCTGGTGCTACTGAGCTAGTGATGCATCTTTTAAGTTAACAAGATTCATTTGGGGCAGGAGGTCCCTTATGCTGCCGTTGTGTGTGTGGCAGGGGGGATGAGTTGTCTTCTGTGTGGTATTTGCAGCCCCCTGCTGTATCTGTCACATTTTTCATGTGTATAGAAATGTTTTGTTGAATCTCTTGGTGATCGGCATGGCTGGGAGGGATCTCTAAAAAAAACAACATCCCAGTGGGTAAGCGCACACACAAAGGCAGTAACAGCAGTGTGGGTAGTCCATATTTATTGACGAGCCAGCACACAAAACAATTTTGATAACGGGGGTATACCGTGTGTGGAAACCTTGATGGGACAAACTGGGGAAATGGAGTGGGGTGGATCCCTGTTCTGCATAGTTCGGCTTCCACAACAATTAATTTAGTTAATTGATGTTCATTAATTCCCATAAATCCCCAAATATTCATGTATTAAAAATAATGTTAACTTACCTGCTGTGTTTCAGGAAGCTGTTTCAGTTGCTGATGTTGTTCTGTGGGCTGCACTCTACCCTGTTTTATCTGACTCTACTCTGGCATTGGGTGAGTATATGGTATGATGCTGCGTTACAATAGATTGTTTTCATGTAACAACCTATGATTAATTGCCCATCCATGACCAAAACGTTTTTTAACACCTCGACTTCATTTGTTTCCTTTACTTTCCCTTCCTTAATTTCCCTTTTTTTCTTTGCATCTCTTGCCACCCATTCCTTTTCTCTTCCTTTCTATTCCTCTTCCCTTTCCTTCTCTAACCTTCGTTTCCTTTCATGTGTCTACCCTTACCTTTTTTCTATTCCAGGTGGGCACAAGTCAGTGCAGGCTTGGTTTGACCGCATGGCTGGCATGCAGGGCTGCCAGGCTGTAGCTCAGAAGGTGCTGCAGGGAAAAGGCCTGTCGGGCCTGAAGAGCTACATGCAGAGGCAGCCTGCCCCACAAAGCAGCCAGCGCCGAGACAGACAGGCGTGCAACAGCAGCCCCACTGAGGTAGCAGTTTGAAGTTAGTTAGAAGATTCAAGCCTAGGTGACACTAGACTACTGTAACAGCAATTCTAAGCCTATTTTGCAATTATATTTAAGGTGAACTGCTCTGGACGAATGGGGGAAAAATGTTTTTGAATCGGGTAGTGTGCGTGTGATCCCTCATCTTCATGTGTGTGACGCCCAATATCTTTGTCCTGTCATGTGTGAACAGCTTCCTGATGGGACAGCAGTCTTGTAATCTCACCTAGGCTTTAACAGGACATTTGAAGTTTGTCTCGCGTATATGCACGTTTCACTCCCCTCTTTGTCTGTCTTTACTCTACTGTAGCTGGGAATATTGCCCAATCTTTTATTTAGTAAAAGAAGAATTAAAAGTGAGGCAAGACTTGAATTTAACTCACTTCAACTAAGCAGGGCTGTCTTGTAAAGAAGATCCAGTCTCCGGGTGGGACTTAACCTGGCTCTATGAAAGTTAATTTAAAGCCCTTGCTAGGATATAACACATGCACTATATAAGGGTTACATCACTATTTCTCTATCCTCTATTCTCTTTCTTGTGGAGGTGTTGGAGGAGTTGAACAGGTGTTAATCAAATATAGAGATAGCAGTTATGGCCTCCCATCGAAGGAGGTTGCAGGAGGTGTGCTTCTCAGATTGCTTGGTGGATAGGGGTGAAGGGTTGGGGTCAATAGGTCAGCTGAACCAGCGTGTCAGTGGGTGATGTGTGTGGCACGTCTGGTTATACAACTGGACCTCAGTTGTATAACCAATCTGAAATCAGCGTGACACTTGAAAGTCAGTGCCTGATGCTTTTGTTAATGCATCAGCTGGTTTTCTGGTTTCTCTCTTTGGGAGAGAGTTTTTTGTTTTTATTGTTTTATTTTTGTTTAATGATTAAACTTTCTACAATCCTAAGAATAATTTACAAGAATTCCAGTTTAGGCGGTATGACATCATTCATTGCTTGAGATGGTTGAAAGAAAATCTTATGTTCCCACAATATATGAAATGTCAAAATAGAACAAAAGTAGCTGTTTAATGTAGGTGTGTAAACATCTATCTATAAAATCTTGAGAACTCAGAAGTCAGAACTGATACAACTGCAGGATAAAAATCCCTAAATTTCAGTAAAATATCTTTTGGAGAGTAACAACCTTTAAGTTAGTTTCAGTGGAAATCCCAATGAATGTGAGTCCTCTTATCCCCCGATGTCTCCCTAGGGTGAGGAAAGGGAGCGCGTCATCTCAGAAGAGGAGATGGAGGCAGCTGCTCTCACCTGGAGTAAAGGACTGGACAGCTGCCCAGCGGCCACAGAGAGACAGCACCCCATGTAAGCGTGACATTTAGCAGATGCTTTTATCCAGAGCGACTTACAATGTGTGAGCAGGTTGGGGTTCAGTTCAGTATCCCATTCAAGGACACCCTGATGGACACCCTGATGGACACACTGGTGGTGACGGGGATCGAACCGGAGACCTTCCACCTAACTACCATGTTACCCTGCAGCCTTTGTGTTGTTTTTCCTTGGTATATATTCGGGGGCAGCAGGATGGCCTCGTGGTTTGAGAGACCGTCACAGGTTTGATCCCTGCAACTATCATGTGTCTATGCAAGACATTGAGCCCCTACATGGTCATTCATTGTAAGTCGCTCTGGGTAAGAGTAAAAAATGTTTTCATATACTTAGGATTGTGTGAAGTACATGAATGAGCTTTTTTTTTTTTTTATTGAAATTCATTTGAGGCCTCTTTCCTCTTTTTGAGAAATATCAGACTCAAATGTTTTTACTTGAATGTGTGAACCTGAATAAGTTCAATCATCACCCGAGGACCCTTCAAACCCCATTCAAAGCCCGTTGTACAGTTTCAAGAAAAGCACGGATAAAATCAACCTGTTTTTCTCATCTGCTGAAAAGTTGGTTTTACAAAGTTTTCATCCAACAGTAGAGTAACTGCAACAATAAGGTCGTGTATTAGGAATTTGACCTAGAGGATGCTGACTCTGGAGAAGATCATATGGTCCGTGGAGTGACATTCAGTTGTGTGTTCCTTCCTGCCAGTCTGCCCCAGGAGGGTAAACGCAACATCCTGTTGACCAGTGCCTTGCCTTACGTCAACAATGTCCCCCACCTGGGAAACATCATCGGCTGTGTCCTCAGTGCTGACGTCTTCGCCAGGTAGGAGTCTAAATCTTGTAAAATCTCTTTTTCTCTTTATTTTGATTGTTTTGATACATACTGTACATCCATATGTGCAAATGAAATGCAAACACTCATATTTATATACATACAAATGCAAGCATATTCACACATGTACATACTATACATGTACAGTACCAGTCAAAAGTTTGGACACACCTGACTGTTTCTCATGATCTTAAAGACATTTTGATCTAAAGGCTGATGCTTAAATGCTTGAAATTAGTTTGTTAGACAAATATAAATAGTGAAGTTGATGCCTATGTATGAATTTCTTTTCAAAACTTTTCAAAACTAAAATTTTAATTTAAAAAAAAAAAAAAAGTTTTTTTGAAATGCACCCCCAATGAGTAGTTTTCATTTAGAACTTGAAATTTTAAATTTAGAGGTGGAGAATGTTGAAGATCAATGATTAAATCATGATTTTAAAAGCACACATAGTGATTGTGGCCTTTAAAAGTTAATTTGTGGAATTTCTTTTCTTGTTAATGTCGAATGCCAAAGGGAGGCTACTTTGAAGAATCTAAAATCTAAGATAGTATTGATTTGTTTAACAGTTTTTTGGTGATACTATTATTCTAAAATGTGTGTAAAAATAGTAAAAATAAAGAGAAACTCTTCTACGAGTAAGTGTGTCCAAACTTTTGACTGGTACTGTACATATGCATACCTGTAATGTATATTTCACAGCCAGGCGCTATGAAAGATGCCCATCTTATTCTCCCTGACCAATGAGATTAGCTGCATCTCTTCTTCACTCACTCTCACTGTGTCATACTTGTTCACTCTGTAACTTCATCCCTTTTTCTCCCCATATTTTTTTCCTTTTCATTTCCTCTCTCTCTCTCTCTCCCCTCTTCCAGGTATGGCCGTCTGCGTGGCTGGAACGTGCTGTTCATCTGCGGTACAGACGAGTACGGCACGGCCACGGAGAACAAGGCCAGAGAGGAGGGCCTGACGCCACAGCAGATCTGTGACAAGTACCATGCCATCCATGCCAGCATCTACAAGTGGTTCCAGATTGACTTTGACTTTTTCGGCAGAACCACCACCAAGAAACAGACTGAGTAAGTGGAGGGAGGGAAGGAAACCGTAGTTGGCCTGTTTAGGGCAGTAGAGGAGAGTCCTCTGTCATCTGAGAAAGTATAGACTGGTCTTTTCTTTCAAGAATCCAGTGTATTTCTGAATGGAGAGGTCTGATAATAATCGACATAAAAGTCAAGAAAGAAGAAGGTATTAAGTCTGCAGTCAGTCAGCAGTCACTGCAGAGCACTGCCATGAGTGGTTTATTGCTTATATGAAACAGTGGTAGCACTGCATTGTAATAAAAAGAGGATAGATAAGATATTTATTTTTATACATGTGTCTAAAGAGGATGTGATAATAGTTAGATACTAGCTTACCTCACTGGAACAAAACAAGGGAGATCTAAGGCACTCTGCATTAATAAAGATAAGACTTTAATCCATGGGCTTGTTCATTGAACAGGATAAAAAGGATAAAAACTCTGTTTTGTTTCAGCCTCTGCATGTGATTGATGCATTTCATGTTGTACTCTAGCAGTACCATGTTCTTGAAAATTTTTACTTTATTCACGAAAATTGCTTTGGATGTCTGTTCCTAAATTTGAAATGTACCAGCCCAACACCAAACATCACCCTCAGTGATGTGTTTTATTTACAGTCTATATTTTACTTTACATTTTACATGCCAAATGATTAAAACAGAACTCTTCCCCTTGATCTTTTGTAATAACCCAAACATTGAAATTGAAGAATCTCTCCACTTTCTCTCTCTCTGTCATCCATTCAGGATAGCCCAGAACATTTTCTGGCGTCTCCATGAGCGTGGTTTCCTAGTGGATGACACGGTGGAGCAGCTACGCTGTGAAAGCTGCCAGCGCTTCCTGGCTGACCGCTTCGTTGAAGGGATCTGTCCCCACTGCAGCTACCCAGAAGCCCGCGGGGACCAGTGTGACAAGTGTGGGCGACTAATCAACGCTGTGGAGCTCAGGGTGAGTTTTGAAGGGCAGCTTGTACGTATAAAGTGATGATGAAGAGCAAGAGGAGGATGGTGGTGGTGAATCTCTGATCGTGGCCATAGTAATAATTAGAAATAGGAGGATGATGATAGGAAAAATCCACCCTCACTGTTGGATATCAATTTGTGATCAATGCATTCCAGGAGTTATTTTGGTTGTAATGTACTTTTTCGGTGTACCCACAATTTCCTACATTTCCCAGAATTACTTTCCACAACCCCCAGAGAGGCATGGGTGTGAACTTGGTGCATTCAGCTGAAGTTATATGTGTAGGTGGAGAGCACAGTAGCGATAGCAGAGCAAGAGTTTTTCCAGTCAAGAAAAAGTGAGAGTTGCACCCCTTACTCAAAACACAACAGGTCTTGTAGCTGCATTGCATTATGGTCTGTTGAGGCTACTGTCGACGTGATGTTGCATCGTCTACGTTTTGCCAGTTATCCGCAGGAATAGAAAATACACTACCAAACAACAAAATGGGCCAAGAAATGCAAGGTAGATTGCCAGTAGCTGTTTACAAGTGTTAAAGTGTTTTAGGGTTTGATCATTGTTGACCACTGTCTCCTCCAGGAGCCCCAGTGTAAAGTCTGCAGGCAGACTCCTGCCATCCGCTCCTCCAAACATCTGTTCCTGGATCTGCCCAAGGTATGCTTTTCACACTGCACATTCATAGCCTGGGGTGTGCCTACTCCAGCTGCAGTGCTTATTTAGTCCCCTTTCACTTGGCTAAAGTCAGGGTTATACTGCCTATACAGTGTGAAGTGTAAGGTAGCCCAGGTCAAACAGGGCACTTAACACAGGACTACACAACTGGAATGCAGTTAACTATGTTGTAATTTCATTTTAAAAATTAGTAGACTAGAGTCAGACACAAGAGTGTGTTAACTGTAGTCTGCATTCCCATCTTTCGCAGTTGGAGAGCCAGCTGGAGCAGTGGCTGGAGAAGTCGACCACAGGAGACTGGACAGCCAATGCCAAACAGATCACACGCTCCTGGCTGAGAGATGGACTAAAACCCCGCTGCATCACCAGGGACCTGAAGTGGGGTACACCAGTACCTCACCCCGACTTTCCAGAGAAGGTCTGTAATCATCACCTAAGAGTAAAACATTGTTTGTCTCTCGCCTCACAAAACTTGCAGCTCAATGGCATTCCTTGTTTTCAGGTCACGGTTCAGTAGGTATTCCTATATGTAGGGCGAAAAGCTTTTCCTTTTTTGCCTTTTCCTTGGCTATATAGCCTGCTGAGAAGATAAGTACAAACACTTATTATGTAAGGTCAGTTCTTCAGTTAAACACAATTATGACTCAGAAAGATTACACACTACGTTTACTGTTGAAGTAAATTCATCGAACCATATTTATATCCTTCACTGTGGTATCATGCCTGCATACTGTCACATTTAAGCAACACTCTTCCCCACTATTGCCCACTCATTTTAGTCAACAGGGATACTGCAAACAGCAGTTTTAGGCTTTATTGGGGCGCTTTCTACCTCTGGCTTAACCAGTTTGGAAAACTGACCACTTCTGTTAGTGTGCAGCTCTCAGCTCAGGTTGCACTCTAAAGTTCCATTGGTTTTTCAAGTGAACGAAACTGTGGGCTAACTGAATGAGTTGTTTGAATGAATGTTTTCCCCACACAGAAATGCGTAAGGTGTTTTGTTTCTTTTGTGAAAATTAAAACTGAAAGTATTGTACACTAATAGTCATCAACATCATTAACCGTCATTTTGCCAAGTATTCAGCTCACTGCTCATCGTCAATATGGGTTGGGGCCGTGCTGAAACATTTGTAGAATTTTTTTTTTTTTTTTTTTTTTTTTTTTTTTTTTTGTAGATCCACCTAAATTCTCACTGTCCTTTTTCAGTTCAGTTCATCCAGTTCATTTCTATAATACACAGTAATGTAGAAATACTTTATAATACTACATAACATTCGTGCTGAAAAATGTCATTGTCACTCAAGACTCTCTCTTTGCCTCTGCAGGTGTTCTATGTGTGGTTTGATGCCCCTATCGGCTACCTGTCCATCACCGCCAACTACACAGACCAGTGGGAGAAGTGGTGGAAGAATCCTCAGCAGGTACCCTCCCACAACATGCATGTTGGCAGTATCTAAAACAGACAGTAGATCGGGTTGAAGGGAATGAAAATACATGCAGAGATATTATGTTCTTCATAGCACTATCTGTTCATATCTCCTCTCAGACATTCATGTAACTCAGAATTTCAGGGTAAGGTTCAATCAATTTACTATTTCAAAGTCTTCCATCTGCACATTGTCCCGCCATTATGTACTTAACCTAATAATGTCTGTTAATTGAGGACAGTAGTTAGTAGTAAGCAGCTGAGGCAGATATTCCTCTTTTATGTATTCTTTCCATTGAGTTCACAAAAGCTGCATTAAGAAGGTATAAAAACCCCATTTATTCATTAAATGTAGATTTTACATTTACATGTGGATTTTATGAGTCATTAAAAAGACTTAAAACCCCACAGATAAAAGACCTTCTGACATTTGCTCTCACAACCTAGCTATCATACTTCACTGAATCATCTCATCTCATCTCTCTGTCCAGAACCCCAGGATTCAGCTCCTGTGATGTGTGTGTGTGTTGGCCTATATTCACAGAGCAGATAGAGAGGGCGATAGATGGGGGGTTGGGGAGAGCTGATAAGTCTTCTTTGAACTGCATGATCTCACGATGATCCAATATGATGTCATCCTCACGCTGCAGCTCTGTGTCTCTGCCACCAGGTGGAGCTGTATAACTTCATGGCCAAGGATAATGTGCCATTCCACAGCGTGGTGTTCCCCTGCTCCCTACTGGGAGCTCAGGACAACTACACCCTGGTCAACCACCTCATTGCCACTGGTAACCGCAGATTTTTTTTTTGACTGATTGGTAGATTGGGTTGCTAAATTGCTAAATATTGCTGTCTGTATGTTTATTGATTGATTGACTATTTCACCAGTTTATTCATTATTTGATACTTTATTTGACAGATTTTTAGGGTTCACCGCAGATTTTTTTTAAAAGGTTGTAAATATATTCTGCACTGGCACATTTATGCTACACATATGCAACTTTACACTGAACATGAAAAGGTATGGAGGGTTTGGCACTATCAAAAAAGGAAAAAAGTACAAACTCATATGTCATCATTGTAGTAATTATTGACATAGGCTGAGCATGAACAGTAACTTGCGCTGCACCATCCCCTCAGAGTATCTGAACTACGAGGACACAAAGTTCTCCAAGAGCCGTGGTATCGGTGTGTTTGGAGACATGGCGAAGGACACGACCATCCCCTCCGACGTGTGGCGGTTCTACCTGCTGTACCTGCGTCCAGAGGGCCAGGATTCAGCCTTCTCCTGGACTGACATGGCGCTGAAGAACAACTCCGAGCTGCTCAACAACCTGGGCAACTTCATCAACAGGTTGGTATTTGATTACTGATTCACCCCCTCCCATCCATCTCAGTCCACCTCAAGTTGCACGTAATCAGTTTGAGGCACGCCTGACATAATATTCAAAAAATGAATAAGCACTTACTAAGTTTTCAAGATTGCTGTACTCTAAAAAAGTCTATCAGAGCAATAGTTGCTACAAGATGTTCACTCCAATTTTCTAAATTTGTTTGGGATGGCGTAATTTAGCCCCAATTGCACCGCCTGAGATGATTTTTAAAAGATCAGGGTTAAATCCTGCATCAAAGATTTTTCTCAGTGGCTTTTTTTCCAAAGTACCTTGATCTCTAAAATTGGTCTGGGGCAGCAACTTTGAAGCTTAATTGGTTCAAAAATAACTTGTAGATTGCATCCAGCCTAAGGTGTTGGAGGTGTAAAGTACTTAGCTATAGAGAAGGAACTCTGTCCTTGCCTGGATCCAGCCCCCCGATCACTACATCATAAGCTACGTCCAACGTTTTCAAATTTATAGGCAATTCATGGTTCTGGCATTTGTTTAATCCAAGGGACCGGCCAGTTGCCTTTCAGTCCACACAACAAAACAATCAGCTGGACAAACTGACATGGGTAAAGCAGAATTTCATATTCTCCAACAGAAAATGTTATTTGACTGAATAGGGAAGATTCAATCACTGTAATTCAGTATGACCCGGTTCTTTATTTTGGCATGATTGAAAACAACTCCACCTGGCAGTTTCAGAATTAAACGGAATGAAACACAAATTCAAAATGAGAGTCAGGCAAAGTTCACTCTCCACATACATCAACATAAATTTAGACGTTCATTTCTCATCTTTTCGGTCTGGCGGACCTTCCTCTGAGGCTGAGAGATGTGTAAAATATAGAATAGTTTGTTGCATCAGACATGTTGACGTCCTTCTGATGTGCACATGAAACTAATTTCAAATATGTCTTGTTCTAGACTCGACCACAATTTAGAGGCGATGAAGGAGCTCATACCAGGAGCCTCCTTGCAGTACGCTGTTGAGTTAGTTTACATTGGCAGAGTGCCGTAATACGTCTGGCAACAAAATCTATAATTTATGAACAATTACCAAGTTAAGTAACAAGCCCTTCCCTCTCACTTTCTCTCTCCCTCTCTCTCTTTCTCTATCCATCCCCCCCATTTCTGCCCAAC